>CAMPDV010000504.1:0-254547 GCA_946699065.1 Loxodes magnus | reverse complement strand
TTTTTCATACTTTGTTAAACCACTCTGATATTAAAATTTCGTATTCTCACTTCAAAACACTTCAAAAACTATGCTTTTTTCCCTTTATAAATTGCACTACTTTTTTTCATACTTTGTTGACTACCTCTGATATTAAAATTTCGTATTCTCACTTCAAAACACTTCAAAAACTATGCTTTTTTCCCTTTATAAATTGCACTACTTTTTTTCATACTTTGTTGACTACCTCTGATATTAAAATTTCGTATTCTCACTTCAAAACACTTCAAAAACTATGCTTTTTTCCCTTTATAAATTGCACTACTTTTTTTCATACTTTGTTGACTACCTCTGATATTAAAATTTCGTATTCTCACTTCAAAACACTTCAAAAACTATGCTTTTTTCCCTTTATAAATTGCACTACTTTTTTTCATACTTTGTTGACTACCTCTGATATTAAAATTTCGTATTCTCACTTCAAAACACTTCAAAAACTATGCTTTTTTCCCTTTATAAATTGCACTACTTTTTTTCATACTTTGTTGACTACCTCTGATATTAAAATTTCGTATTCTCACTTCAAAACACTTCAAAAACTATGCTTTTTTCCCTTTATAAATTGCACTACTTTTTTTCATACTTTGTTAAACCACTCTGATATTAAAATTTCGTATTCTCACTTCAAAACACTTCAAAAACTATGCTTTTTTCCCTTTATAAATTGCACTACTTTTTTTCATACTTTGTTGACTACCTCTGATATTAAAATTTCGTATTCTCACTTCAAAACACTTCAAAAACTATGCTTTTTTCCCTTTATAAATTGCACTACTTTTTTTCATACTTTGTTAAACCACTCTGATATTAAAATTTCGTATTCTCACTTCAAAACACTTCAAAAACTATGCTTTTTTCCCTTTATAAATTGCACTACTTTTTTTCATACTTTGTTGACTACCTCTGATATTAAAATTTCGTATTCTCACTTCAAAACACTTCAAAAACTATGCTTTTTTCCCTTTATAAATTGCACTACTTTTTTTCATACTTTGTTGACTACCTCTGATATTAAAATTTCGTATTCTCACTTCAAAACACTTCAAAAACTATGCTTTTTTCCCTTTATAAATTGCACTACTTTTTTTCATACTTTGTTGACTACCTCTGATATTAAAATTTCGTATTCTCACTTCAAAACACTTCAAAAACTATGCTTTTTTCCCTTTATAAATTGCACTACTTTTTTTCATACTTTGTTGACTACCTCTGATATTAAAATTTCGTATTCTCACTTCAAAACACTTCAAAAACTATGCTTTTTTCCCTTTATAAATTGCACTACTTTTTTTCATACTTTGTTGACTACCTCTGATATTAAAATTTCGTATTCTCACTTCAAAACACTTCAAAAACTATGCTTTTTTCCCTTTATAAATTGCACTACTTTTTTTCATACTTTGTTGACTACCTCTGATATTAAAATTTCGTATTCTCACTTCAAAACACTTCAAAAACTATGCTTTTTTCCCTTTATAAATTGCACTACTTTTTTTCATACTTTGTTAAACCACTCTGATATTAAAATTTCGTATTCTCACTTCAAAACACTTCAAAAACTATGCTTTTTTCCCTTTATAAATTGCACTACTTTTTTTCATACTTTGTTGACTACCTCTGATATTAAAATTTCGTATTCTCACTTCAAAACACTTCAAAAACTATGCTTTTTTCCCTTTATAAATTGCACTACTTTTTTTCATACTTTGTTGACTACCTCTGATATTAAAATTTCGTATTCTCACTTCAAAACACTTCAAAAACTATGCTTTTTTCCCTTTATAAATTGCACTACTTTTTTTCATACTTTGTTAAACCACTCTGATATTAAAATTTCGTATTCTCACTTCAAAACACTTCAAAAACTATGCTTTTTTCCCTTTATAAATTGCACTACTTTTTTTCATACTTTGTTGACTACCTCTGATATTAAAATTTCGTATTCTCACTTCAAAACACTTCAAAAACTATGCTTTTTTCCCTTTATAAATTGCACTACTTTTTTTCATACTTTGTTGAACTACCTCTGATATTAAAATTTCGTATTCTCACTTCAAAACACTTCAAAAACTATGCTTTTTTCCCTTTATAAATTGCACTACTTTTTTTCATACTTTGTTAAACCACTCTGATATTAAAATTTCGTATTCTCACTTCAAAACACTTCAAAAACTATGCTTTTTTCCCTTTATAAATTGCACTACTTTTTTTCATACTTTGTTGACTACCTCTGATATTAAAATTTCGTATTCTCACTTCAAAACACTTCAAAAACTATGCTTTTTTCCCTTTATAAATTGCACTACTTTTTTTCATACTTTGTTGACTACCTCTGATATTAAAATTTCGTATTCTCACTTCAAAACACTTCAAAAACTATGCTTTTTTCCCTTTATAAATTGCACTACTTTTTTTCATACTTTGTTGACTACCTCTGATATTAAAATTTCGTATTCTCACTTCAAAACACTTCAAAAACTATGCTTTTTTCCCTTTATAAATTGCACTACTTTTTTTCATACTTTGTTAAACCACTCTGATATTAAAATTTCGTATTCTCACTTCAAAACACTTCAAAAACTATGCTTTTTTCCCTTTATAAATTGCACTACTTTTTTTCATACTTTGTTGACTACCTCTGATATTAAAATTTCGTATTCTCACTTCAAAACACTTCAAAAACTATGCTTTTTTCCCTTTATAAAATTGCACTACTTTTTTTCATACTTTGTTGACTACCTCTGATATTAAAATTTCGTATTCTCACTTCAAAACACTTCAAAAACTATGCTTTTTTCCCTTTATAAATTGCACTACTTTTTTTCATACTTTGTTGACTACCACTCTGATATTAAAATTTCGTATTCTCACTTCAAAACACTTCAAAAACTATGCTTTTTTCCCTTTATAAATTGCACTACTTTTTTTCATACTTTGTTAAACCACTCTGATATTAAAATTTCGTATTCTCACTTCAAAACACTTCAAAAACTATGCTTTTTTCCCTTTATAAATTGCACTACTTTTTTTCATACTTTGTTGACTACCTCTGATATTAAAATTTCGTATTCTCACTTCAAAACACTTCAAAAACTATGCTTTTTTCCCTTTATAAATTGCACTACTTTGTAAATTGACTTGCATTTACACACTAAATTTTATATCTCTGTATACTACTAAGACAAATAAACTTTAAAAACAACTAGATCTAATTTTATTATGATAAATATTAAGCCTAGCTGAACAATAGTTATATTTACTAAAAGGTTTTGCTAATGATATAATAGCCAAACAAACATAAAATATTAGAGATAAGTTAAAATACGTTTATTAATTTGGACTAAATTTAACTTTTTAATTTTATAACTTGATTTATGGCAAAAGCTAATACTTAGCATTCAGAATGAAATTAACAATAAATTTTCTTAGCTTTGTTTTGGTATATTCAATTTTCTTTTGTAAATTTAAATAAATAAGGAAAGATTAGCAATAGATGAACATCTCCTTTTTATAGTTATTACTATGCATTTTTTATTATTAAGGTATTTACTTATTTATTTATTATATCAACTATTTTTTTAGCACTTAATTCAATCATTTATTTATACAGTTAAGCTAATTATTTTTGTTTTTTTGTTACCTTTTCTTTATCTTATTTAACTATTTTAGTAGGTTAGTCACATACATATTTAAAATTGAATAATGGATTAAGAGTTAAAGAATTATTACTAGTCTACATTCCCATTGTTTATATATATAAATAAGCTTTTACTAAAGGTATAATATATCCTTTTTTTCCTTAATTTTTTATCTTTTTATTAACTAGCTAACTATAAATTAATGATAGCTTCTAAAAGTTTTATTATTTATTTTATTTAAGGTTATCTATTTATATACATTATGCTTGGCTATTCTTTTATTTAATCTAATGTATCTAGTATGATTTAAACATTTGAGAACAAAGCTAATTATAATATAAATTTATTTAAAATTCTTTTTTACTATCTCTCATAATTCTTCCATCTATGGATACTTTTATGTTTCTATTATTAGTAATTGCTTGGATCTATCCTTTAATATACTTTACTCTTTAGTAATATCCAATAAGCTTTATTTTTCTTAGATGAATTTAAGGGAAAATAAATACAAAAAGTAAAATATTAAAGAGAGATAAGTAATAGTTTAAAGGTACGGAAGAATAAAAAATGATAGTATGATTGATATATAAAGTATTAAAAACATTTGAGCTATTAGTCTTAGTCAATATAGAGGAAACCATACAGACAACTGTAAATAACATATGAGAATTGCTTAAAAATAAGGATCCAAATAGAGATTCTATTGGTTCTATAAGATTATTAAATATAAAGAAATTTTTTCAATCAAGAACTTTTAATTGCTTGGAATTTATTAATATGGAATTATAAGGGAGATTTTATAAAATAAGAATTGAAGGAGTAATATATCATCTAAAATTTAATTTTGAATAAGAGCATGAAGCAGCAAAGATTAATAGATATGTTTTATATTAAATAGGCCACTTTTGCTAATAATTCACAAAAGAGCTATAAGAATTATAATCGTAGATAGTAATTTTAACTCTGAATAAAATTACTAAGCTAAAAGTAATGTCAGAAACTGGAAAGAAGTTAGCTACAAAATTGATTTTCAAAACGGATAGTTTAGTTAAGTAATGTAGATTAGGAAATGAATATTCAACCTAAGTATTTTAAGTGAGTTGTTCATACTAAAATGAAAAATTCCTTCTTTATATAAATTATTTAACTTAGATTAAATCTATAAAGGTAGTATTTTACTTTTTCTCTTCTTTTTTTTCTATTTAAATTTTAATTTAATTTGCTTTTAATTATATAAATCAAAAGATGATAGAAGATAAGCTATGATAATACTGGTTAGCTTATTAAAACTTATTATTATTAGTTTTGTCTCATTAAATAATTTCTAAGCTATTTTCTATTCTAATTGATTGTTTATTTTTTAAGATTAGCATTATTAATACTAAATTACTTTAGTTACTAAAAGCTTTACTTGATATAAAATCTTGTGCTTATCATATTAAAATGTTAAGATTTTCTAAAGCTTAGATTACTTTCTTTCTTTTTCTGTTTACTTTATGTATTCGGTTCAATATTTTTATTCGAGTTTAGAAACTTATTTAGAATAGAAATTCTTTATTGTTGCTTAATTATTCCTTAAATTTTAAGAGTTAAATTAATTTAAAGTGATAAGATAATGTTAAGATAATAAATTCCTTAAAAAGCATATTAAAATGCTATTTGTTTGATTTGATTAAAGAAGAACTTCAAAAGTTTAAATGTAATTGGGTTTTTTCTCAAACCTTATTTTGAGGATTAAGCTGCATAAGCTTTGCTAGAAAGTCCTAGTTGCTATTACATTAAAGCCTTAATTTTACGATCTTTTCTTCTTACCCATTTAGATTTGGTACGAATCTAAAGGCACTTTGTATTTCGCGAATTAACTCTTGGGACAGATTAAATCTCTTGAAAATCACTTCTACGCTTTCTGAGGGTTATATTATCATTTTCGCCTATTAAGTCCCTTGTTAAGTTCCCTATTAAGTCACCTAATAAGGCATCTATTAAGATATCTATTAAGGCATTTATTAAGTCCCTTGTTAAGTTCCCTATTAAGTCACCTAATAAGGCATCTATTAAGATATCTATTAAGGCATTTATTAAGTCTCTTTTTAAGTTCCCTATTAAGTCACCTAATAAGGCATCTATTAAGATATCTATTAAGGCATTTATTAAGTCTCTTTTTAAGTTCCCTATTAAGTCACCTAATAAGGCATCTATTAAGATATCTATTAAGGCATTTATTAAGTCTCTTTTTAAGTTCCCTATTAAGTCACCTAATAAGGCATCTATTAAGATATCTATTAAGGCATTTATTAAGTCCCTTGTTAAGTTCCCTATTAAGTCACCTAATAAGGCATCTATTAAGATATCTATTAAGGCATTTATTAAGTCCCTTGTTAAGTTCCCTATTAAGTCACCTAATAAGGCATCTATTAAGATATCTATTAAGGCATTTATTAAGTCTCTTTTTAAGTTCCCTATTAAGTCACCTAATAAGGCATCTATTAAGATATCTATTAAGGCATTTATTAAGTCCCTTGTTAAGTTCCCTATTAAGTCACCTAATAAGGCATCTATTAAGATATCTATTAAGGCATTTATTAAGTCTCTTTTTAAGTTCCCTATTAAGTCACCTAATAAGGCATCTATTAAGATATCTATTAAGGCATTTATTAAGTCTCTTTTTAAGTTTTCTATTAAGTCACCTAATAAGGCATCTATTAAGATATCTATTAAGGCATTTATTAAGTCTCTTTTTAAGTTACCAACTACTTTTGAATATTTATGTTTCATATTTAACTCAACTGTTCCTAGAGACTCTTATTCTCTTCAGCTAATTTTTTTATTTAAGTTTCTAAAGTGACTTTCTCTTATTATTGAATCTTGATTTGAAAATTCGAGTTTTATAACTAAATCTTGTATTAGCTGTTGACCTATGTAACTTAAAAAAGAGAACTCTTGACATTCGTTAATTCCTCAAATACCTTTGTAGATGCCTAAGATAGTTGTTACGTAACTCTTTAAGATTTATTAGTTAATGATTATATTTTCTAGTTCAATTATGGATTGTCGTAACTTAATTGCTGAGGATTTCCTTGCTGATTTTATTTTATCAGGTTCTACTAGATTCTTAGAAGTTTATGTTGTTATTTGATAACACTATCAGCTTATTTTAACTCCTTCTATAAAGATAAGCCGTCCTTAAATACGAATAAATTAATATTTTATATCAACTACTAGATGAAAGTTGCTTGCTACTTAACTAACGAAATACGAACTGATTTGATCGAAGCCTATTAACTTTCTAGTAAAGATATGCTATCGAGTAATCCCTTTGACTCCAAAAATTTCAACAACTGCGTATCCTTCTATAAGTTTATAGGATTTATCTTATGAGGCAGTGAACAATTTTACTGGGAACATTTGATTTACTTGCTTTTTTGGAACTGATCGAAGGCACATAAGACACATATGTTGTGTTAACATGGTAAAATTGTTGGAATCTTATCCTACGCATCGAAATTTCCTTAGCACGATTAACATATAATGCTTTAGGACATTTCTTTTATTATTATTTTTAGAAAATTCTACTCTTTATGTGGTAGCGATTAATCACAGAAATTTACTATATTTAACAGAATTAAATAAAAATAAATAATAAATATCATACTTATCCATTTATTTCAAACTAATACTACAAATAAAATCTTAAATTTAACTATTGCAAGCATAATTATAATATTTAAGAAAATTATTGCCAATATAAAGAAAGTAGGTAAACTAAAATGTTAAATAATAAATAATTATAAAATATAACTAAGCTACCAAATAAAATTATAAAAATAAAGCTCTAAACTTTTTATGAAAAATTTAAAATAAATAAATTAAAAGGATTATAGAGCGCGTAGCACCTCGTCGTGCGCAGATCTTTCAGTATTAATATTTAATATTAAAAAAGTGTTCTCAAAAGTTTAATTTCATTCTTTTCGTTCTTAGAGTCACTTCAGTTTCTCCAAATGGGGAATCATCTTATTAAAAATTATTCTTAAATCTTTGAATAAAATGCTTCAGTTTTCTTGAATAAGGTCAAAATAAGAATTAGTTATTAAATAAAAATATAAAATGGTTAATAAGAAATAACAGAACTTTGAATAAAACAATTAAGCAGGAAAATTCTCTAAAAAAAACGAAATAATTACAATGAGTGAAAGTGAGAAATATGATTGATATGACGAACATTAACCACTTGTAAATCCAGAATAAAAAAAACTTCTGACACAAACTCAAATAGAAATATTATCTTAGTCATTAAAAGAGTTTATGTTCACTTATAGATAGCTCACTGATAAAGTAGAAAAATTAGAAAAATTAATAACATCTTTACTTGAGAAACAATATTAATAATCATAAGAAATAGAACAAAAACTGGAACATAGAATTCTTTAAATTTAATAATAAATTCAGGCAACGCCATTTTTGTTTTAACAGAATTAATCAGATTCTATGGAAATAGAAAATGAAGCCTCAAATTAAAATAAACAGTAAACGTTTATTTAAAATAAGTAGTAAATTTAAATTAAATAAGTGTTACAGGAATAATAGTTTAAAAGAAGAATAAAATGCTAAGTGTGCAATAAATAACACCATGAAAATATTGCTACTAACTAAGCGAAATTTAAAGAAAGAATAAATAAGATATTTTTAGAAAACTATTTAGGATATATCCAACATAAAGCGGAAAAAATTATAGAAAAAAATTCTTTAATTCAAATCTTGATCCTTGAATAAATAATTAGGAACGCTACGTGCAAGATCAAAACTATTCAGAATATTAAAGGATGGTGCACTAATGAAGTGCTACACCGCCTAATTAAGCCTAGTAGAAATTCAAGACAAACTAATGGAGGCAAGCTGATAGAATAGGTCAGATGGCTGATTACTAAGGCTTTAACAAAGCTTTTTAACTTTAACTTTTTAACTTTAAGCTATTAATTAGAAGGCCCGTCAGTCAAACTTTCATACTGCTAAAGAGAATCCTCGGGGTAAGTTAGGCATGTCTCAACAGAGCTTATCCACCCTTCTCCATTGTGGCATCTAGTGCGAGATTACTCGCAATGCAGTATACACTGCACCAGATTACCTACTTATTCTCATGATGCGGCCTACATCAATTTTATATTATATAATAAATAATAAATAATAATAATAATAATAAATTAATTAACGAGGCGCTACTTTAATTGGTTAACCACAAATCACTATATCAGTTATAGTAAAGGCTTATGTTTCCTTCCTACTTCACTATATTTGCTTCATTTTCTTCCTCTTGGTCTAGTTCTTCTTTCATGAATTCCATCATTTCTTAGCTTGATCAGTTTGAGTCTATTTCCATTATTAGATCCTCCTAAAGCAATATTATTCTTTACTAAATTTATTTTCTTATTATCTTTCTTTACTTCTTTCTCGTTCTATGCTATCTGTAAATCTTCTCTTGGCGTATTTTAGGTTCGCTTCTATATTAGTTTAGAATTATATTAGCATTTCTTGACTTATCTTTTGCTTTTTCACTCTTTTTAATTCATTATATATTCATGTATGCTCATTTGAGCTGGATTTATAATATTTTCCTATTATTTTTTATTGTGGAAGAATTTTTCTAAATATCCTTTTCTCCTCTTAACCAGTATTTCTTTTATAAAATCTTTTGTTCTTGCGTCTATTTATATCCTAAAACTTTCTTTACAGAACGTATTCATTGTTCAAATTTATAATTTCCTCAGAATTATTTCACTTAACTAGAATTATGGAAGGTATTATAGATCTAAGCTGTTTTCTACATATAGCTGATTCATTTGTTCCTAAAATAAGCTTCTTGCTTCTTAGTATTGTTCGCATGTCTCTATTATATGAATTTCGTTTTCTTCCTCCGTTTAGCAGTATCTGCATATGATATTTTCAATAAGATGTCTTTCCTTAAATGTTTTAGTTGACCCATCACATTTTGTACGTATTCTAAATAGGTAAAATATTTCTTATTTTCTATGCTTGCTATATTTGAGATAATTCGGTGGTCCTCAGATAAAGCTTTCCATTCATTTATTACAGTAGCTGAAGCAAGTACTTATATTATTCGGTCTTTCTAATGCTTACACTCAGTTATGGAATCTTATTTATTCTTGAACAATAATTTCTATCTTTTTGCCTCCTCAGTTTTCTTATGCAATGATTTAATCACTAAGTTATAAAGTCTCTATTACTTCTCTTGAATATATTTCGAATATGAAGTTGTTCTTTTAGCTAATTGACACATCCATCCATCTAAAGTATCATTTTAGTTTAGTGGACGTTTTCTCCTGAATAATAACATAAACTTCCAGAGGTAATATTATAACTTTGTATACTATAATTCTTACTCTAATATTTCATTCTATACACAAAACGGTGCGTCTACTAAAGCTCTTAATGTTCTGCGCTGAACGATTTCTAATTTATTTAGTACTTCATATACTATTATTTCTTCTTTAAAAGGAATACATTCACTTCCATAGTCAGATATTTGGTTTATAAATACTTTTTGTACTACCGATGCGTTATAGGGCATGATACCTTTTTATATTGCCAGTTTATTTAGATTCAGGCTTGATATTTTTAGCATTCCATCAACCTTGATTCTAGGTGTGTTTGATATGATATATTCTCCTATATTCAATGTCGTAGATATTTATATTCTTTTACTCTCTCTATTGACATCCCATTTATTCTTATTATTAATTAGTTCTACATTTATCTTCCATTTAATAGCATTCATTTCATTTTATCTGCAATTTTCAAGTTGTTTTATTCAGATCATTATTATAGGATTTCATACATTTCTTATAGCTAATCTGTGCTGACCATCATTACTATATCGTCTGCATATGCTAATGCTCCTATATATTTTTCGTCATTTCAAGAATTGTTTTCCATATTTACAAATATTCCTACTTTCTTTTGTCTTAGTCCACATAGGAGTATATTTATTATAATGTTGAACAATCTTGGAGAGCAAGAGATTCCTTATTTAACCCTTTTTTCCGTTGCAAATCTCTCTGATAGTAAGTTATTTACTTTTAATTTTATGTCTTCTTCTCTGTAAATATCAGCCATTACTTTGATTAGATGTTCCGGTACTCCAATTTTATTTAGCACTTTTCATATTTCTGTTCTAATTACAGGGTCAAAGGCTTTCTTGATGTCAACGAATATTACTATAGTTTCTTGATTATTCAGACGAAGTTACTCTTACGCAGTTCTCATATTAAAGATCTATTACGAACAAGGCTTGCCTTATTTGAATCCATATTGTAATTCATTGTCATATCTTATTAGATATGGTTTTATTTGTTCAAATAATCATATATCTATTTTTATTACCGTGTGATTCATAAATGATATAGGCCTATAATCATAGGCTCCTCTATTTTTCCTTTTTTATGAATAAATGTGGAATAACTTTTTTTTATTTTTTCTAGATATTACTCCAGCTATATTATTCTTTAGACTAGTGTCGCTGCTATTTTTACTAATTTCTTCCCTCCTGCTTTTATTGTTCCTATTTAGATTCTATCTGCTCCTGCCGTCTTTCATTAAGGTAGTTTTTCTATATATCTACTAAATTTTCTTCCTTCACCTATATCTTATTTTTATTTTTAAATACTTCCAGCAATCTATCGCTTCCATTATTGTAAAGTTCTTATCAGCTTTCTTTGAATCTTTCCATATCCTATTTATCTATTAAAGTTCACGGTGTATTGCTTCTTTATTTTAATCATCTTTGCATACCTTTTCATGTTTAATTTATATTCCCTTAGTTGATTTTATCTAAATATATATTAAATTAGTTTAATCTACTTTTTTCTTACCTTCTGAAATTCTTTTTTGCTTCCTACCTCAGTTTAATTTCGTGAATAAGCTTTTAGTATCCTTATCTGATTAGTGCTTTAACCTTTTTTGCCTGTTTTTGAAATTCTTTCTTTATTTTTTTTGTTTCCTCTGTGTATTAATATACTCTTCTTTAATTGGTTATAAAGACACAGATTTCTTGAAACCCCTCATTGATATACTCTTATCATTTGTCATAGTATGCTTCATTATTCAATTTGTTCAGTTCCTAAAAATCTATTTTATCTATTCATTCCCTGAATTTTTCTTAATTTTTTTTCTTATTTTAGCTTTTAAAAATATAATTTTTTAGTTTAGAAGTCTTCTCTACATTAATCTCTAATCTTTATTGAGACTTTACCTGATTAGTGGATTCCTATTGATCACTTTTAATAAAATTTTGTCCTAATAATATTTGGTGTAGTATATTAATCTATTAGAAAGTAATCTATCTTAAATTTTCATTATCCCTTTGCAAAGATGTAAGTTGGATCACGCGGTGGATCTCTACATTCTAATTAGTGATCTCTCATTAGGTTTAGCAAATTTTTACCTGCATTATTCAGTTCACAAGGCAGAAAATGAGGAATGTGTGCATTAAAATATCCTACTATTATAATTTACATTCCTTTATCGTTTGCTGTCAAAGTATATTGATTTTAAGCACTCGTAAAATGAATCTAATTGATTTGAATCTGAGGTTGTTGGCGCATTTACGTTTATTATTGCTATTCTTTTATCTATTGTCAGTCCTATTAGTCTCCCTCCCTAGAACAATACGCTTTGATCAATGCCTGACACATCCATCTCCATGGTACTATTTAAGATCCTCTCTTTCAAATAAAAAGCTACTCCTTTGCTGTGCTTTGTAACTGGTTTTATGATGGCTCAATATACAAAAATATTTGGCATTTATTAATTTAATCTAAAAATATTTCTTGTATGGTCATGATGTCTATCTGTTTTTATTGCATATATCTGCTAAGTTCTTGTTTGTTTAATTTTACCCCCTGCTGTTTGCCGTACCTGATTTTATTTCTTTTCAAATGATGTTATTGTCTTCTTATTCTGGTTTATCTTCGTTTTCTTTCTTTTCCTCTCTTTTTCCTCTTTGTTTTCTTTGGTTATTTAGAATCCATATTTTTCTGGTGAATGCTGGTATTTTTAAGCCTAGATGTACTAATTTTTCATACTTACATTTTTCTGCCGAGTAGTTTACATTTCTATTTTTTAGGATAGTTTTATTGTGCTGGCTATTCTTTTCTTATTACATCCTTACTATTTCACATCTATTTTACCATATTTCATATTTTAACGCAGTACTAATCAATTCATTTCATTTCTTGTTTAGTTTTTCTTGCTACTGACCTTTTATCATATACAATCTAAATTTGAAAAAATTTACATTTTATTTTAGTTTTTTTTCATTTTAAATTCGGAGTATGTTTAAAGTTAATGGTTATGCGTCCTCCATATTTTCTTCTTTTGCTTCCTCTTCTAACTCTATTTTTTCTTAGCTAGACATGTTGCTCCTAATTTCTAGCATCATCATGTTTATTTTGGCTTCTTCAGCTCTTTTGACATTTTCCATTGTGGCGTCCTTTCTTAAACACTGCTATGTACTATGTCCGTTTTTATTACATTTTTTACACTTTCATTTTGCCGGGCGACTCAGTCATGTCTTTATTCTTCCCATGTCAATGTACTCAGGGATCTATTCAACCTCTTTAAGATCTTTCAGTTCTAGGTAAGTTGTAATTCTTCCATTTACTCATGTTTCTCCCTTTATTGTTTCCACTTTTGAATGTTTGATTCTGCCGTATTTCTTTAGTTAGGTTTCTACTTGGTTCAAGCTCTCATTTATATCTAGTGTTCACCGTTTTGGATAGTTTTTATCTTATTATATGAAAATACCTATTTATATAGTTCATACCAAGATTAATATTTAGCTATAATATTAAATAGTAATATACTTCTCTTTTTTATAAATTTAATAATAAAGATAATTTAATAGTTATCTATTTTAGTTAAAAGATTTAGAACTTATATCTATAATTAAAATTTAGGAAGTCAAAACCTAAAAGTTATGCTATAGCTATAAAATAAATATTATGGTAAGATTAATTTATCAAAATTAAGTAATTAATTATTCTTAAATTAATATACTAGTAGTCTATTCTTATTCAATCTAATAAATGAGTTTGACTATACAGCTAATTATTATTATCTTACTCTTTTAGAAATTGTTTTATATTATAGCATTTCAAAATAAATTAAAGCTATTTCTATTATTTGATTTTTATGTATTTTTGTAGCGGCTAAATCTAGAAGTTAGAGTTCTTCAATGTAAGAATTTCTAGTAGTTATCTACTAAATAATTACTTCTCCTATATATGGAGATTGTTTACAATATTTATTTTAATATATTGAGTTTACTTTTTAACTAATTTGCTTAATTTTTAATTTAAGAGCTTTATATAGCTTTTTAAGGATTTCTAAGAAAATATACAAGTTTTACAATTTAAGTTATAAGCATAATCATGCTTTTAATTATTTTATAATAGTACTTTTTTATTTAAATAAACCTTGCTTATCTATCTGTTTCGATTTTTAAAGCTAATAAATATTAAGCTAAATTTAATTTAAAGTACTTGCTTTATTAATATAGATAGAGGTAGTTATTTAGACATTAGTTTCTATTATTTTATTTTTTATTATTAAATATAAAAATCCGGCAACTCGGGATTGAAACAAAGATCCTGAGATTTCCACTAGTTCTATGATTCCATGCTCTTCCTGCTGAGTAATTGCCAGCTAATCATTTATAAAAGCTACTTATTAAAATTATAAGTATGAGTAATTTGCAACTCTCTTTGCTACATTTTTATTTAATTATCTGTAAAATAAAATTTTAAAAATTAATATTTATTTAATTTATATATTTTTAGAGAGATAACCATGAAAGATAATAATTAAAAAATGCTATTAAGGTAAAGCATACATTTTAGCTAAGTAATAGGCTTCTATATATAAAGGATAATTAAATTATTAAATGAAGATAAATATTTAAGCATTAAAATAAAATAATTTATCTATATTTATTGCTATAAATAGGTTCAAACAATTACTTATCTTAAATCAATCTATCTAATTAAAGTATCTATATCATTATTATATAATAGATTTATAGAAATGCTAAATTACTTATATATTAAGGATTAAAATGCTTAATTATTATAATAGCTTTCAATCCAAATCGTTTATAGTTAAATATTATCCAGAATATTTATTCTCTATTAATGATTAATTGACACTTGTATAGATGCTTATATAGAGAAGTTAGCAATAATGAAAAAATATATAGGTTATTTAAAGTAGCTTAGTAAACATAACAGGATAATAATATAATGCTCATACTTTATTTATTTTCTTTTAAATAGGTAATAGTTTAAACCTAATAATTGTTTGAAATATTTGAGATCTATAAATTTATTCTTAATCACAAAGTAGATTATATATGATAACCAAAATAACTTTAGAAAGTTAAGATCTTAAAGAAAGGGATAAATTTAATAAATAAGATATAAATTAAGCATTTAAATGCAAAACTTAGATTAAAGATTATTAAGCTAGTTATCTAACTTAAATTATAGACAGAAGCTAATTAATTAATATATTAAAATAGAAGAGTAAATATTAATTTATCATAGAAAGCATAAGCTAATGAAGAAATAAAGCATCCAGTGAGTAAAAAATAAGTATTTCTTTAGATATATTCCTAAAGCTATTTTAATATAATTTGAACTAGAAACATTTAATTAATTTTGTTATTTTAATCTTAAATCATAATAACTAGGATAAAGATCTAAGATTCTTATTGGAGCAGAAATAAAATACTTAAAGATAAATTATTATTTAAATGAAAAACCCTGTAACATGATTACTCACTGATATTATGCTTTTCATAAAAATAAATAAAAAATGAATTTAATCTTTTAAATAACTTGATTTACGAATTATATAAAGTATAATATTTTATTCTTTAGAAAAATCTATGAATTAAAATGTTAAATTAAGATAAAGAAGTTTTAAGAATAATGTTATCTAATTAACTAAAAAATTTCTATATAATGAAATAAAGCATAATCATTTATAATAATAGTAGAATGAAGTTTTATACGAAATAATTAAATAGATTAATATTTAAAATGCTAATAGCAATACTTAAATCTAGTAATCTTTTAACACTTTAATTAGATATCGCTTTATCAATATGGTTAAAAGGATCAAAAGAGAATTGAAAGAAATTATTATATCTCTATTTTTCAATTTATTTTCTCTTTGTTTGACGTACTATTTCTATTTAGAGATAACACATGCATTGATTGGATCTTTTAAAATATCTATTTTTATAAATAAAGCAATACAGATATAATAGTTTCTAACTTAGAAAACTAAAATTCCCAAAGAGATATTATTTACTAATGAAGTAATAAATTAAATAATCAAAATATAAAGCTTATATATTAACTTTATGAGTTAAATTACCAAGAAAGGTAAGTAATCCTTATGATAGCTGGAATTTTTTTATTATGTTTATACCTTAGAATTCATAAGCTTGTTGAAATTTCTAAAATAATTAACTTTTAAATTTTCTAAATTTAAGATTTTCTTATATGAGGATTTAAAGTTTTAGGCACTAAATAATTGTAAGAAGAAAATAGAAAAGGGTTAGTATTTAGCATGATTAGTAAGTTAAAGAACTATTAGAAGGGATAAGATTGATATATCTACATGAAATAATTAAATGCACACTAGATATAAATCTTTATAAGTATAAATTAGATAAGCAAACTTAAATATGTTACTTAAGAATTAATTAAGACATATATTATAGAATTAAGTTCTTTTGTCAAGCACTGATATTATTAATTTAATATATTTAAATTTTTATCTAGTTTTGAAGCTTTAAAAAGGGATTGTGTGTAGGCATATTTTTAAAACTTAAAAGGACAATAAATTAGTTCGAAGTTTAGTCTGTTTAAGATTAATTGAATATAATAGCAAACTCCTTTTACTTAACTATATTAAGTGGCTTTAATTTATGAAGCAGATTATAGAAAATTTTCTACACTCGTCTTGTCAAAATCTTTTGAAAAATGTAGAATTTATATGGGAAATTGATTTCTATTAGAGTTCTTAATAATAAACAAATTAAACCATCAATAATATGTACAAGTTATAAAATTTAGTTATAGACCCAGAAAATAATTGCCAATATCCAGTGTTTAAGACTGTTATTAGTGTATTTAGGAAATATGGATTTGGCTTATATTATTATATTTTGATTTTCTGAAATTATTAACAATCTGTTTAGCTTTTATCTGTGCTAACTCTACATATTTGGTTTTATAAAACTATCAAGGGACTTGATTCAGTGGTATATCAGCTTCATTTATTGACTATTTTATTATTGGAGACTTAGAAACTGGCTCGAGCAAGATGCCTTGCAGTTTAACTTTGATCTATCAAAGATTATCCAAAGTTGAAGGATTTTAGCTTTAATGGCGGACTATATAATGGAAGACTACAAAGAGAAAAAAGAAAAATTACTGAATTAGTCGAAATAAAAGCTTTTTATCTGTTCAGCGGTAGAATTTACGAACTCTCTTATTTTAATAATTTTCATATATAAAATTAATTAAATATATATTTAAATTTCATTAATTAATATTTTAACATTTAAGATTTTCTTTATTTTTATATTTTTTTTAAGTTAATTAATAAAATAAAGTTCTAGTTAATTTTATTTATAAAGTAATTAATTAATAATAATTATTATAATAGTAATAGAATATTTATAGTTATTTTAATTAGATGTTTAAATTTATGTTTTTTTAATTTAATTTTATATATTATTAATATTTTTATTTTAATTAATTTATATTTTAGTTTAATTATCTTAGATATTATAAATTATGCTTATAATTAAAATTTTAGATTTATTTTTTAATACTTTTAAAAAATAAATGGATAAGTATAATATTAATTAATTAATTAATTTCAACTAAAAAAGTTTTTTGAGTCAGAAACTCTTTCCGATTGCACGACCCGACGCTCTTTTTTTATGGAATAACGGGGATATCCTGTTGTGTTCCAGGAACAGCTGCTAGGAAGCTCCATCGCTATGAGCAGCCAGGCTTCAAGCCCCTACCAGGAGTGGATAATCTCAAAGACAGTGTTCCCTTCAGAAAATGACTTTGACCAGGGACTTTCTCAGCGACAAGAAGGAATTTGTTCCTAGCCAGAAAACCAGAAAGTTTAGTCAAGAAGGTCATTCTCAGCTCCCACCATCTTTTCAATTATAAGTATTATAATTATTATTTATTTTTATTTAATTCTGTTAAAATTAGTACATTTCCGTGATTAATTGTTACTGCATCAAGGGTTAAATCTTCATAAAAATAATAATAATAAAAGAAATGTCCTAAAACATTAGATGTTAATCATGTTAAGGAAATTTCGATGGCTAGGATAAGATTCCTATGATTCTACCATGCTAGCACAACATCTGTGCAGAATGTTCCTTCTAGCAGCACTAATAAAATAGAAGTATCAAATGTTTCAACTAAAATTGCTAACTGGTCCATAAGATAAATCCTGTAAACTTACAGAAGGATACGTAGTTGTTGAAGTTTTTCTAGTCAAAGGGGTTGCTCGATAGCATATCATTACTAGAAAGTTAATAGGCTACAATCCAATCAGTTCGTACTTTGTTAGCTAAGTAACAAATTACTTTCATCTAGTAGTTGATATAGCATATAAATTTATTCATATTCAAGGACAGTTTAGCTGTATAGAAGGAGTTAAAATAATCTGCAAAAACTATCAAGTAGTAGTTAAATCTTCTGAGATTCTAGTAGAGCCAAATAAAGAAGAATCAGTAAGGAAATTCTTAGTAGTGTTAATAGTTAAGTTACGACAATCCATAATTGAGTTAGAGAATATCGTCTTTAGTTTCTGAATCTTAAAGAGTCATGTAATAACTATCTTAGGTATCGACAAGGGTATTTGAGGACTTGGAGAATGTTAAGAATTCTCTCACATAAGTAACTAAGGTTAATGGTTAATACTAGGATTAGTTATAATAATTGAATTATCAAATTTAGGTTTGCTAATAGGAGAAAGGTGTTTTAGAAAGTTAAATAAAAAAATACATTATGGAGAATAAGAGTCTTGCGACATAGTTGAATTAGATATAAAGCACATAGATTCAATAGTCTTAATAATAGACTTAGATTTCATAATAAAATCCATCTTAGTCTATCTAAGCATAATAGAACTATTAGTAATAATCTTAGATACCTTAATAGCAAAAGCCTTAATAGATACCTTAATAGCAAAAGTCTAAATAAAAATCTTAATAGAAGTCTTAATAAAAGTCTTAATAATAGACTTAATAGTAGTCTTAATAGTAGGCTTAATAAAAACCTTAGTAGAGTTAGAAAATATCTATAAAAATATTATCGCCAAACAATAAATCGTTATAGTTCTAGGTCAAATAAGATACTACTATCAAGCAGATAAAGGAATATATCTATTAATAAACTGAGTTATGGCCAGACTATTTAGACTTATTAAAGGACGGTTAAATCTTGAATGGTTCTAAAACGATAGCTTAAATCAAGATAGAGAATGGAGATAGTCTTCAAATGCAAATGAGTAAGTTTTATTTATAAAATAATAGGTGGTGAGTGTTATACTATTTAAAGATTTTGGTAATAAAAATTTCTAGTCTAATATAATTAGGAAGTACGACAAATTTCGAGATTTATTTTTATTTCAGGGAGTAAATTTTATAATTTTATATAGAAAGTAAGTATTTTAATATTCTTTTAAAACTTATAGATGGTAAGTATTTTAATATTCTTTTAAAACTTATAGAAAGTAAGTATTTTAGTATTCTTTTAAAACTTATAGATGGTAAGTATTTTAATATTCTTTTAAAACTTATAGACTGTAAGCATTTTAATATTCTTTTAAAATTTATAGATGGTAAGCATTTTAATATTCTTTTAAAATTTATAGAATGTAAGTATTTTAATATTCTTAAATACATAGAACGTAATTGGCATTTTAAGTTTCCTATTTAGCTCGTAATGGTTTATTAATATCAATAGATTGTAAGAGGTATTTATAGTTTTCTTTCTATTATTAGATCGTAAAAGTTATTTTTAAAATAATATTTGATATAGGAAGTAAGTTATTATTTATAATTGTTTTATAGGATGTATGTTTGTTTAAAGCAATAAATAAGGGGGTAAGGTGATTTTTAGAAACAAGGATTTACTAATTAGTGTGAAATATTCTGAGAGAAGGATTGACTTAATATACTTTTATTTAAACTCTACTTAATTAAAAATAAAAATATATATCTTTGTATTTATATAAAAGTAGTATTTAAAGGTATTAATATGCAATTACATATATATTTATGTATGAGATATATTAAAGTATATAAAAGTATATTATATATATAATATATATAGTGTGTATTTAAATTTAATATATCTTTTTTTGTGTATTCAAGGTTCTTTATATAAATTGTTCATTCATATTAGTTTTATTACTAGGATGTTTGTATGATTAAAATTATATTATTTTAAATGAGTAAGGAACTAAAGAGTGTTTAATAATAATACTAATAATTGTTATGTTCTTTTCATTTACCAACTTAAGAAAGAAGTATATAAGTATTTTTAAGATTTGGTTGATTTATTTAATAATATTTATTTAAATTTTTTGCTTATAAGGATGGTGTAATTTTAATTAATGCTATAGGGTTCTATTAAAGAGATTGCTTTAAAGTAGATATTGTGTGTTAAATTTTGTTAGGATTTAGAATGTATATATTTATAAGTGAGTATATTAAGGTTTTGTTTATTGTTTGTAATGAGTATGGTATAGGTAAAAGGTGTATAAGAGTAAAAAGTTGATTTATTTAAATTTTTTTTAAAGGATGTTTTTAATTCTAAATTCCCAATTTTGAATTATTTTATAAGTTGAATTTGATTATTGTGTTAATGGTAAGTCTTAATAAATAAGAGTTTTTCAAATTTATCAATAGTTTATCATGCAGTCTTGATTATCACACTTCAGTTTGCATTTTCTTTTTAAAGTTTCTTTTTCTTCTGCTGAAGTAAATGAAGCTTAGAAAGCATTATTGAAAAATGTTCTAATGTCCTCCTATGTAAATTTAAAATTATCAATTAGAACTTGCATTTCAGTATCGATATAAGTTCCAAAATAAAGAGGATCGTCAGAATTAAAAAAGACATACATTCCATAGTCATAAAAAAGCTTAATAGGATGATTTGTTATTGGAAGAGGTATTGTATTGGTCTTAATATTACTCGTTACACATACTTCCATAGGTATTTATTTTTGTTTCAAATAAAGCATTAACTTCTAATCTTTATAGGCTTTCACTCCGTGGCCTAATCTATCAGGTTTCAAATTTTTTATAGCATCTCATATTTCTTAAGAATCTCCGTCTTCTCCAGTGTGAACTGTTGTATTAAGACCTAATTCTCTTGCGTGATTGTACAAACGAATAAAAGAGAAGGAAGAGTTTCTTACTTCTTGTCCTGATATATTAATACCACAAATTCTTGGCGAAGGTATATTCATAAACTCTTTCAAATTATCTAAAATTTAAATCATTTAGGCTTCATTTAAATTCCCAACTCTAAAAAAGTTGATGATTAAATTAGCTTCAATATCAAATTCTTAGGTTCCTTTTCTAAATGCCTTTATTAGAGTTTCTGCAATATCGTAACTATCTATTCTTTCAGATGGTTAGTAGTTATAAGTAAATTCTACATAAAGTACTCCTCTTTCACTCAAAACTCTCAAAGCATCTATAGCTAAGTTAAAATAATCTTCCTTTTCTCTTATATAGCTTGCCATTCAAATTCATTTCTATATAAATTCATCATAATTCTCAAATTTCAAAGCTTCCTAAAGCTAATCCACAGTTTGAATCTAACTTGTAGGTTCGTATTTCTTGATTAAGCTAAGACCGAATTCAAGCGAGAAAGAGCTATCTAAGTGAATATGCAACTCCGTTTTGCACTTCTGAAGACAGTAAGGAAACTAAGAAAGTGTTAAGCTAACAAGCATTAATAGTAAAAAGGCTTTCATTATAATTAATAAACTTTATTTATTTATTCCTTTAAATAGAATCTCATTATAACCTTTTAAACTAAATTTATTAATTGTTTTATTACTCAACTTTTGACTCTAGATAAGTACTTTATATAATTTATTCTTTACAAGCATTCTATGAATAAAGAAAATATAGAGAGAGTGAAATATTGATAAACATGAAATTTCCGCATTAAAGAAGGAATTAATATAAGCTAAAAAGTAAATTTGATTGGAGTAAGATACTTAAAATAAAAAAGATTAAGTCAGCACAAATAGATATTTATTAAGGAATATTTTCAAGATGAAGACTGGAAATATAAGATTAGATGAATAATTAACCTTCAATAGAATGATGAGCCTAATAAAAGCTGATTCCCTATATTTCATTATTATCATTATTTAAAATTTAAAATTTAAAAAATTTAACTTCTAAACTAATATTTTAATATGAAGACTCGTCAAATTTGCTTTTTTAATTAGTTAAGATATTTTGGATGAAATTTAATAAAAAATTATATTCCAAATTATTGTTTGTAGACTAGCTGATTAATTATATTTATAAATAAATTTGATTATAGAGCGCGTAGCACTCTCATTGGTGCGCAGCTCTTTAAAAAATGTTTCATACTGACAAGAATGTTTGTTACTGATAAAATTATCAGATAATGATAAACCTTGTTCAATACTGGTATAATTATTCAATACTGATAAAAATGTTCAATACTGATATAATTTTAGAATACTCGTAATTTTTAATACTTGCTGGAGGTCCAAGGACATGGCAGGATTGTGTCTCATTGCCTCACCAAAGCAGAGGACGACATGTGTCAATTATGGGTACTTGAATTCCCCACCTCTGATGAAGCTCGCAATATTATTTCTTTTTCGTTCCAGAATTAAATCCAAATTAAGCCCGTGCCGAAGGTCTAAGAATCTTATGTCTTGAGGCCAAACCAAAGTAGAGGAAGACATAAAGTCGATTATGGGTACTTAACTTCCCCAACCTCTGATGAAGATGACCTTGTTGTTCACCTTCGAACAACTATGGCGATTTAATATATAATAAAACTAAAGAAAATATTTGCTATTAAATATAATTAAATGGATGTTGGCCGCGTCAGAAAAACTAGTAGGTAATCTGGTATAGTGTATAGTGCATTGCGAGTAATCTCGCATTAGATACTACTATGAGGAAGGGTGGATAAGCTCCGTTGAGAAATGCCTAACTTACCCCGAGGGTTCTCTCTAACAGTATGAAAATTTGATTGACGGGCCTTCTAATTACCGACTTAATAACTAATTCTATTTGGACCTTATTCAAGAAGACTGAAGCATTTGACTCAAGATTTAAGAATAATTTTTAAAAAGAATAATCCCCATTTGGAGAAGCTGATATGACTCATTGGATTTCCAGAATTTTAACAAGAAACATGAGAACATTTTTCTTAATATTAAATATTAATATTGAAATAGTTGCGCGCCAATGAGGTGCTAAGCGCTCTATAATCATATTTATTTTATTAGTGTTTTACAATTTCTAATTTTCGACTTTAATCCAAATTTATATCTATATTTTAATTTCCTTTTTTTAATTTTAAATACTAAATAATTAAAAAATTTTAATTATTTTTTAACTAATTTTTTATTAAATACTCTTACATTTATTCTAGATAATTTAAGGAAAATAGTTTCTGAAATTTAAGAAATAAGTTAAATTAGTTATTTTAGAAATTAATTAAAGCTAAGTATTTCTAACGCTTACTTTAATCAATTTACTCTTGTTTCTGAAAATTTTCAAATTATTCCTGCATATAATCATCATCAGTAAATCGAACTTCATTCTTATAAGCAAATCCTAGATTTACAATATCATATTCAAAACCCATGTTTCCTTCTTTCGTATCTGCTATAATTTTCGCTGAATATCATCTATTTAATGGAATAAATTACATTTTTAACCATATTTTAGTCCATCACTGTTTGAAAAATACCCTAACTATTATAAATAAATAAAGCTTATCCATAAGTTAAAGATGCGAAGTTATAATTAAAACTATTGTATCATCCTTTAATTATCCTAGTTTTAATTTCAAGTTATTTAGTTCAAAAGTAATCTTATAATTCTATTTTTCCTTAAATTAGGTTTTAGCAGTATTGCTCTTCAAATATCTTTTTATCCCCTTAAATTTATCAATCTTAACTTCTAGTTTCATTATTCCATTAAAATTTTAGACTGTAAGATAAATTAGGAAATAATTAATAGTTGAAAAGTAGAAAAGGAAGTCTACTAAAAAGATAAGTTTTTTAGTTAATTGGATGGTTCTTAAATTAGTAGCATAATCTAATAATTTTAAGGGATTAATGTTATTTATTCTCTTATCTTAAACTTAAGAAATCTATTCTATTTTATATATTTAAGTTAGATAAATAAACTTAACTTAAAAATAATTTCCTTGCAATTAAGAATTTCTCCTCTATCGTAAATAAGATTGAAATGGAAAGCGTAAGGAATTCTATTAAATATTGGTAATGAAAGGAAAATTTAGGATTTATAATTAAACAGATATTAATTATAACTTAAGAAATGAGTTCAACTATACATAATAAATATAATATAAAGAATTTCTAAATCAAGATAGATTTAAATAATGAGTATTCTAAAGAGATTTTGAAAAAGCTAAAGTAAGTATATATGGACACTATTATCATAAATATTTAGGAGGGATTAAATAAATAAAAAATAATGATATCAGATAATTAAAACTTAATAATACTTTTGCTTAATCTTTTATATACTTAAAATCATTTTATTCAATAAGCTTTAAAATAAGATATAAATAGCTGATACTAAAGAAAGATCACGTAACTAAAATAAGAACACTATTATCCCACTTTTGTGGGTTTAAATTAAAAAAGCATAGGAATTAAGAATGGTAAATCTTAAGTTAACTTATTAATAATTTTACTATCTACTAATTTTACTATTTAGATACAAATTAAGGTGGTAAAATAGACTGATAAGCTATTTTAGGAATTAAAAAAGAGAATTTCTACTAATCTGACTTAATCTACTTTAAGTTGCAAGCATTAGTTTATTAATCTTATTTTGAGTATCCTATTAGTATCTTAAGTATTAAATTATTAAAGTGATGCTTTTAAATCTAATTTCTATTGTCTAAATCAAGGTTCCTATTAAAAGCTATAACTTAATAAAATTAAAGTCTATTACTTAACTAAGAGATGTTTAATAAATTATACTATTTAAGCTAAAATAAATCTTAAAAAGGGTAATAAAGAAGAAAGGAATTAACTAATAAAATGAATAAATAAAAAAGAATAATTTAGCTTAAATGCTAAGCTAGAGATATGGAAGGGAATTAAGTTATGCTAGTAAAGGAATAAATATTTATAGTATAAAAATAAAACATTTCTAGTAAGAATAACTTATATTAGAAGATTTATTTTAGTGGAAGAATCTAACAGTGAAAATACAAACTAAATGGAGCCAAATAGAGTATAAAGTATAATTTAAATAAATCTAATTACAATTTATAAAAGTATATCTTTTAAGAAGAACGATATAGTGATTGTCATCATGTAAAGGGTAATTTTAAGTATAAATATAAAAATTAATTATATTAAAAAAATTAGAAATTAGAATAAAATATTCATATTTAGAAATTTGATGTCTAAGAAAGTTATTTAAAGAATAAAAATAAAAATTAATTAGTTGCTTATATATGAAATAACAGGTTATAAAATGTTTAAATATTAAAAGATTTGAAAAGAAATTTTTAGAATTAATAACAATTATAGCTAAGAATAAAGGATGGAAAAAGATGAATAAATAATATAAAAAACATTAAGAAAATTCAATTTAAATAACGAAAAAGCGTCGAAATAAATCATCAGAATAATATCGAAAATAAAGATAAAATATATAAGAAATATAATAAATATTTTGTATAAAATGAAAAGAAAGTAAAAAATAAAGAATGATAGAACTAAAATTAAATTAATAAAGATTAAAAAAATGAAAAGTATATGAGATAATATAAAAGAAAGGGAAAAACAAATAAAGTAATATATTATTAAAATTTATTTTAAAATAATATAAAAAATACCTAAAATTAATGATTAAGAGTTTTAATTATAAGGATGTAGTTAAATAAATGGTTAATGAAATAATACAAATCAGAGTAGTAATAAGCTATTCTAAATATAATGGAGCATTTCTATTACTTAAATCATCTAATAAATAATCGAGCAAAAACAAGATAATTTAAATAGAATGCTATCTAATAACTTTAAAAGTATCTAAGAGAATGATAATGAATATAAAAGCTAATTGGTAATAAAGATTTAAATGATAAATTATTCTAAAATAAATGTTAAAGATAATTTTTAAGTTCTAATACTTAAAGTACAAAGCAATTATACTTAATAAATTTTATGAAATTAAAAGAAAATAGCCAAAGACTAAAATAATCAATTAAAAAGCTAGTTAGTAAAAGAATTAAACATTCCTTATATATTATGTAAACTAATATTTAATTTAAAAGTATATCTATTAACAATATTTAAACTATAAAATTAATTTAAACTTAAATTTTATATTAGAATGCTTATTTAAGAGTTTATAAACATTAAAATAATTAATAAATTTAAAAGCTAATGAGAATATGTCTAGATGCAATATTTATAATTTCAGTCTCATATTTTAAAATTATTATCCCTAGTAAATCTTAATATTTTCAATAAATTTATGAGGAATAAACTCTTCTTAAGCGTTAATTTTTTGTCAAAGTTAAGCAAATTGCTGTTTTATGAAGATCTATTACTAGCATTTATTAGTTAAAATAACCCTTTTAAAATTTTTTTATATATTCCTAAATATACAAATATTCAGCTAATTGAATATATCAACACTTCAAGTTTATATTTGTAAATTATTTATTAAAAATTCAACTTTACTATTAAAATAGCAAGCAGAATCTAGATTTTTTAGTTTATAGTTTCTTTGAAAGTCTCATCAGCTTTAGTTCTAAGTAATTAAATACTTGGATTGAAATATAATAGAAAAATTAGATTCTTAAATTATTTTCATAGTAGCAGATTAGTTATATTTATGATAAAATTAAATAATATATTTACCTTTTTATATACTTTGCCCATTCTAATTTTTCTTCAATAACTCCAAATTAATAATTTTTGTTTATTTATCCTTTTTTGAAATTTAAAGGACTTAATTATTCTATAAAAGCTAAATTTTTGTTTGTAGCTAGCTTTGCTATTTTCTATACTTATATTTTATCTAATTAATAAAATAAAGCTTCCATAATTTAAGAAATTAGTTTATTTAATTATTTTAGGAGTTAATTAAAATTTTAAAGTTAAGCTCTTCTTACCTAGACCTTGGCTAACCTTGCTCTCGTTTCTTGAGATGTTCCATTTATACCTGCATATAAATCATCATCAGTAAATTTTGTCTCATCTTAATAAGCAAATCCTAGATTTACATTATCATATTCAAAACTTAAATTTCCTTCTTTCGTATCTACTATCATTTTCACTGTATATCACCCATTTTTTTAAGAGAATTAACATTCTGAACCGTACATTGGCCCGCCACCATTTGAATGATGTCGTAATTCTTTAGTTTATATAAATCAAGCTCATCCATAATCTCAAGTAGCGAAGTTAGAATCAAAATTATTGTAGCATCCTTTACTTACTCCTAGTTTCACCTTCATATTATTTAGTTCAAAAGTAAATGTATAAATTCTATTTTTCTTTAAGTTAGGCTTCAACAGTATTCCTCTGTAAATTCCTTATTATGTCAAATAAACTGTCTTTTAATCGTTTTCGATTTATCAGTCTTCATTTCTAACTTCACTATTTCATTAGAATTTTTGACTGTAAGATAAATTAGGAAATATTTCATACTTGGAAAGTAGAAAAGGAAGTCTACTAAAAAGCAAACTTTCTTAGTTATTTGGGTGTTTCTTACACAGCTAGCGTAATCTAATAATTTTAAGGAATTGATATTATTTATCCTCTTTATCTTAAAGCTAAGAAATCTATTTCATTTTATAATTTAAGCTATATAAATAAACTAAACTGAAAAATAATTTCCTCTTTTATTGACAATCTTTATCCATACAAAATTAGAGTAAATAATAAAAATGTAAACCTATTTTTTAATATTGCTTATAAAGGGAAAAATTACTATTCATTAGTTAAATCATTCGTTTATAGCTATAGCCAAAGAAATAAAGCCAACTATACATAATTAATATTTAGTAAATATCATTTCTCTCCTCTATTTGTTATAAATAATGAATCTAATAAAAGTAAGATCATGTTCTTTAAGTGCTAAAGAGATGTTGAAAAAACTAAGTAATTAGTTGGATTACTATTATCATGAAAAGCTTAAAGGGATAAAATAGATAACAATAGAGAATACCAGACATTTAAATATTATTTCTCATTCATTTTCCTATATTTTTTAATTATTTTACTCTAAAGCTTAAATATTTTTAAAATTAAATAAGCTTAAAGCATCTATCCTAGAAATTTAAGTATATAAGCAAGATAGAAAATATTAATCACTATAAAATAATAAAAATATTTAGATTATATAAATTAAATATAACTACAATGCATTTATCTATAAGTTGATTTACAGAATTTTTAAATTAAAAGTATTCTATGAATCACTTAATTCTGTTCTATGGAAATTAGCTTCTTTTATATTTTTAATTATCATTTGAATTAAAAATAATGAAAATAATAGCACTTAATATTTATTTAGGTTATCATAACTCTGCTTATAAGTAAAGCTTTTTCATTTTATTTCAGTAAGTTAAATTTCTTTAAGATATAAAACTATAAAAATAGAGTTAGTGAGTTAATAGTTAATTTTAATATTAATGCATTTAAGTTTATAAATATCTTTGAGTTTGTATATTTGCAAAAATAGCTATCATCTTCTTTTAATATCTCAGGACAAATGCTATTATACAATAAGAGTAAAATAAGAATTAAACTAAAAATAAAATGAAAGTTAAAAATGAATTAGTTAGTTAAAATACAATAAAATTTATTATAATTGCATCTAAAATTTAAATTTAAGTATAAAGCATTTGCTAGCAAATAATCTGTATAATATTAGATTTAAAATCATATAATTAAAGTTATTTAGAGTAAAACTATATCTAAAATTAAAAAACTATAAAGAATAAAAAAATACATTTATTAATTAGTTTTATTTAAATTTAGCACCTAAATTCATTGAGTAGTTTCAATTTTAACTATTAAATATTATAATAAAATGGCACCTAAGAAACAATTTACCTGAAATCAATCTTCTTATAACTAACAAAGATACCTTAATTTAAATTTTATCTTTATAGGCTGAGAATAAAATCTTTAGGACGTAGTGCATCAACTAATTTAGCAAATAAACATAGATGTAAAAATAAACTAACTCAAAAATGATAATAAATATGAACACAAAATTAGCCTTAAAAGCCTCAATACATCTATTTAATCAAGAAATTAAAAAAACAGAAGAAAATATAAGAAATTAGAAATATCAATTAAATAAACCAAGAGCAAGTTATAATTAAAGCTATGCACTATACAATGAAGATTAAATAATCAAATTTAAATATTATTCAAACATAAAAAATAGATAATTAATCAAGAATACAAAGAAAACCAATTATGTGTTGATTCTGTAGAAAAATAGGGTACATAAAAAAGGAACTGATGGAGATACCATAAATTTCAAAAGTATGAAAATAAAAAATTATGAAAAGCCCAGCAAAGGTTTATTTTACATCTAAAGGTAATTTATATAGAATAAAAATGATCAGTGGAGAAAAATTACTCTAATAAATAGTAGATGTTCAAAAGGAAGAACAAAGTAATTGTTTGGCAAGGACTGAGATTGGAACAAGATACCAACTGTATAAAAACCAGATTATCAGCCATAAATATGTTATACAAGAATATGAATCTGGAGAAGAAATGGACGATTTCAACAAGTCTTACGATGATTTTTTAACCTTTTTATAAGCTAATATGTAACAAGCCAAATAAAAGCAACGCCACATTAATAAGTTAATTTATCTTATAATTTTTGCCGATATTATTTTATAATATATCTATAAATAATGCCAATTTAGATGATTTTCTATTTTAAAACTGAATTAAAATTTTTAAGATAAATGATTATAATCTTACATCTTACTTTTTAAATTAATTTATAAAGATAAACTATTTAGAAGCTTTTTGTGAGTAAACCCTTATCTTAATATTAAATAAGAATTTTATATGTAGATTTACAAATCTAACTAAAGCTTTCAAATAGCCAATTTTTAATTTATCATAAAGTAAACATTAAATAAATTTAATAATTATTTTATTTATTTTCTTGATCTAAACTTTTATTTTACTCAGAAAAAGTTTTTTATTTAAACAAATATCTAATTATTTATCTTATAAATAAATCTTCCCAATAAATATTAAACTTAATTTAATTATATTATCTTTAAATTAGCATAAATATTACAAAATATAAATTTTTCTTACCATTTATAATAATTAAATTAATATTTATTACTAGATATAATAATATCACAAATATTGTTATATATTTCCTATATTTTCAATAATAAAATTATATATTTATAAGCTAAAATCAATAAATTTAGAACTTTTGAATTTATAAACATTATAAATAAATAAATTTGATTATAGAGCGCGTAGCACATCGTTGGTGCGCAGCTCTTTAATAAATGTTTCAATACATGTCTATTTCTTCAAGTATGCCTTCAGGTAATAGAAATTCTTCTCTTATTAGTTCCATATCTTCATCATTTTCTTCTTCATTATCTCTTGTTCTTCTGTCCTCTATCTATCTATGTTTTATTGATTCTTTGTTACAAGCGTCCATTATTTTTTCTTACATACTTTGCTAATTTTCGTTTCCAATTCTTTTCTTCTTAATCAAACTTTTATAAACTCATAAAAATTATCCTTTTCCTGCTCTATAGTCTTTTCCTATTTCTTTTTTTCATTCAATTTTCTTTTCTAAGTATCCTTAATTTTTTTTTTATAATATGTTTTTGATATAATCTTTTATTATCAAATCAGTTTTAGCTCTTTTTTACTCTTCTTAGGTTCTAATGAATTTTTCGAATTTTGCCGTACCTCATATTATATCAAATAGTTCCATTCCTTGTCTCTCTACTCCTATTGTTCTTAACTTTCAAATACATATTTATCTATTTTCTTTGTATTCTGAGCATTTTGCTATGATATGCCTTTCGTTTTCTCTTGCATCATTACAGAAAGGACATTTCTTGTCACAATTAGGTATCTTTCTTTTAAACAATCCTGGCTCTCATTACATCTCGTTTTTATTCTAAATATGTAGCATATTTCTTCTTTTCTATTTTTATTGTATCGCAGGTCGTTGGGTGGTCCTACTACATATTCATCAAATCATGTTTTTCTATACTGTAGAGTTGTTATCATTTACTCCATTCTTTCTCTATCTTCTACGTATACTCTATGTTCTCAAATTGCACGATTAGTGTTTTTCTTACCTTTTTGATTATTATTACCATCATCTATAAATATATCTTTGTCTTCAATTTTTAATTCTAATTTTATTGTCGTGCAGTATTGTTCAAATATAAAGTTCTCTTCTTTACTTAGGTCGAACATTAATTCATCTACTGTTTTTCCTTAGTTACCTATTAGTCTGCCTCTTAATCTCAGCGTTTTCTGCCATAGGTAATGTTTAAATTTCATAAACTGTAACTTGTGTTCTAGCATCTCATTTTACACTTAGAAAGGGGAATCTATGATTGCTCGTAAAGATCTTTTCTATATTATTTATAATTGCTCCATCACTTATTTTCCTACAAATTATTCACAATATGGGATAATTTCTGAATACTGAGCTTACGAACGTTTTTATCATTATTCCTGCATTATATGGTGTTAATCCCTTATTCATTGTTATTTTACCCATTATTCATGTTTACATCTTTTATGCTGTTTCTAGTCTATTCTCCATGTGTTTTTAAAAGCTGATGGTCTCTTCTATTATATGCCCTAGGCACTAAAAGGACGTTACTCTTTCGATTCTTAAATTTCCCACCTCAATAGTATTGCCTATATTTTCTCAGTTTCTATTTTCTGTCGCTTTTCATATCATTCATTTTGTTTTATCTGCAATTTCCAATTTGTATTTTTCTGCCCATGAGGTTAAATTTTCGATTACTTCCTCTAATTATTCTCATTCACTTATTAAGGCTAGGTCATCTGCATATGCAAAGCATCCTGCATATATTTCTTGTGTTCCTCCCTCTTCGTTTTTAAAGTCTATCGTAATTCCTAGCTTTTAATCTTCCAAGCTATGGAGGAGTTTTGCTATTATTAAGTTAAATAGTCTTGACGACGTTATACTTCCCTGTTTTAGTCCTTTATTTGTCGCGATTGATTTTGCTATTTATTCATTGATTTTAAGTTTAATTTCTTCTTTACAGTAGAAGTTTGCTAGGAGTTTAATTATCTATTCCGGTACTTTTAGATCGTTTAGGATTTATCATATATCTTTTCTTTGCTCCGAGTCGTACTCTTTTTAAATATCAAAAAAGATTACGAAAACATCTTTTTTGTTCCGTATTGATCATTCCTATACTGTTCTTAGGTTGAAAATTTATAGTGAGCATGATTTTCCTTTTTTAAAGCCATATTAATATTCGCTTCATCATTATGCAGATATCCTTATAGTTGCTAGAAAATTCACGCATCTACTATTTTTAAAGCATGATTCAGTAAAGAGGTTGGTCTATAATTCATCGGGCTCATCTATCCTCCTTTTTTGTATATTAATATTATTTATTATTATTTCATCTCTTAAGGTATTACTCCCTCTTAAATCATCTTAACTATCATTTTACATGTTACTTCTGTTAGTTTTTTCCCGCTTGCTAATATTGTACCTACTTGTATTTCATCAGGTCCTGCTGCTTTTCATTTCGCCAATTAGTTGATGATTTCTCTAATTTCATATTCGTTTACCACTATTTATCTCTTGTTTAAGAATTTAGTTGGTAACGTATTATCGCCATCTTCATACAGTTTCTACCATTCATCCCTGAAAGTATTAACATCTTCTTTTGATAAGGGTATTCATTAATTATTTTTTCTATTAAGTAAGTTTTTTAGTTTCTTCCACATATCTGTTAGGCTTCTTTTATTTACATTGTCCATAAATAGGTTTAGTTAGTTTCTTTTATCTTTTTTTCTTGATTAAATGTATTCTTATCTTACTCTTTGGTATTCTCTTTGATTCTCGTTTTATTGATTTTCATTTATTTGTTCTCTGTTCTTTACCCTTTATTTTAATTTTTTGCTGCATTTTCTAAAGATTTTATTACACTATTTTGTTGTTTCTGAATATTTATATATCTTAAAGTTTTATGTTTTAAATTTTCCACATACCATTTAAACTTCTTCCTATATCTTTTTCTTTCATCATTTATAAGTCTATGTGCCGTTTAGGTTATCAATTTCTTCTTCTTAGAGATTTTCTTGTATAAATCTTTCAAATTTTTCTTATATCTCTTTTTTCTTTAATAGTAGGTAGTTTATTTTTGCTATCTTCTATGGCTTTCTTACTTCTTTACCCATCTTTACCTATATAATACCAGGCCTATGGTCTCCTATTACGTATGAGTAATAAAAATCACTTTTTATCACCTTTTCTCTCATTCTCTCTTCGATTAAAAAATAATCTATTTTATACTCATTGTTTTAGTGAATAAAAGTACCTATTTCAGTTGGGTCTAGGCATATTAAATTATTCTGTTCCATAAGCCGTGACATTCTCTTTCCTGCTGAGTTTGTTTTCTTTGGCAGTCATTTTTCTATGTGCGCATTTCAGTCTCCTATTATCATTATATTAAGTCCTTTTTCTATTGCTTATAGTTAAATTCATTCACTAAATTATAGAAAGGCTCATAATGTTCGTTGTCATTTGCAACAGGAGCGTAGACATTTATTACTGCTAGTTATTTCATTATTTCTATTGCCATTACTCTCGCTCCTCCAAAAAGCGTAATTTGGTTTACTTCATTCTATATCTCTCTGATCTCCTTACATATATCGTTTCTAATATAGAATGCTACTCCTTTTCCTTTTTTTAATCCCCCATTTATTAAGTTTTTATATCCTGCTATATTACACATATCTTTTTAGTCTTCAATCTAAATTTCTTATATTGCCATTATGTGGATACTTTTTTGAGTCATGAATTTGGCTAGTGCCTCTTTTGCACTTCTTACTCCCCTAACATTTGCTGTCCCTATTTCTATGACTTATTCTTAATCTTTTTTTACACCAATTCCCTCTATTTCCTCTTCACCTTATTCTTCTTTTTATTCATCTTCCTTCTCCACCTTTTCTTCTTCTTATCTATCATTCTATGCTTCCATATTATTTTCCTTATTAGTTCTTTCCCCTTTTTTATCTTTTTCATCTTATTATCTACCTTTTCCTTCTTCTTATCTATTTTAATCTTCTTTTTTTACTTTTTCCTATTAGTTGTAGTTGGATAATTGTTCATTTTTGTTTTTCGGTTTCTTAGCATAGTACATTCTAATTGAAGCTTGCTTCAATTTACTTCTTTTTTCTCACTTTTATCTTGCATCTTATTCTTTTTCTTCTTGAGTTTGTTCTATTTCTTTTTGCTTTTTTTCTTTATTTACGTTTTTCCTGACATACTCCATTATACTATTTTGTTTATTTCTTATTTCTTCTGTTAGGGTTTAGCGTTTTTACCATCACTTATCCTATCCTTTTCTCTAATTTGCTTTATGGTATATCTTATTATTTAGTTGATTGTTTTCTATTTTATTTAATTATTTGAACATTTCTCTATCCCTCTGTCTTACATATGTCCAATTCCATTTTGATGAAAAATAATTCTTATTTATTCATTTAATATAAAATTTTTTATTATTTAATTGTTTAGTTGTTTTAATTATTTTTCTATTCTCCTCATTTTATTTCCTTCTCTTCTTCCCTTGATTCCTCTATAATCATTTATTCTTCTTCTCCAATTATCCTCTTATTTGCTTGATTTGCTTCAAAGTCTGGTTTGTTTATTGTTAAAATAACTTCTCCTTCAAGCATCTCTAATTCTCTTATATGCAGGTTTTTCCTTTTTGCTGCTTCCACCCTTCTGCATTGCTGGTCTGTATGCCCTTTCACTTTACATAGGCAGCAGATAAAATTTACTGGGTGTTATATTCTCATTTTGTTTCCATTCAAATATATTACTTCTGGTATCCTCTTTGCTTCGTCTACATCCTTTAAATCTAGGTAGAAAACACTGCTCCCTGTTAGCATTGTTGTGCTTGGATATGTATGCTATATCTCTCCTCTTGATTTTCTATATTATCTTATTATTTCCATTACTTCCTTCATATTTGAGTATTCGTTAATTATGAAGTAAATTGGGTAGTTATGAATGTCAAAATATTCCAATTAGTTTCTAGCTTAGATAGGAATTCTAACTCCTTTGAATGTTCATTCCCTAATTAAGTGAAATGTTAGTATCTTTCTTCGTTGTTTAATACCAAGTATACAATTCCGTTTTATTTCACAATGAACTTCGCCACTACTTGTCCGTAATCCTTCCATATTTTATCTCTAAACACTTGTATGATTTCTTAGTCTTTGGCCTTTTTCTCTACTAAATATGTGTTTTCAAAGTAATGATTAAAGTAAATTGCGGCCACCATTTCTGATAAATCATCATAGGCATTTTAATAGACCCTTTACATTTATTCTTCAGGGACGTTGGCTGAAATGAATTGTTCATTATTTTGTTAAATTATTACTTAGGTTGTTTACTTTTTTTACCACATTCCTTTCTTATTTTGTGCTCCTCCTTATAGTAAAGTCCGACCAATCATAGGTATATTGCTATTTTTTTTCTATTATTTCGTGTTCGTTCGGTCAGTGAGTTTGGTCCTGCGTAGTCTGAGGTCTTGCATTATTAGTCTGATTTCCATGCATAATAAAGAAGGTTGGAATAATTGAAGCAAAGACGTGGTAAAAGAAAGTGCTTCAGGTTTTCTCTCCTGCTCTGAGGAGGTGGTATAAAAACCCTTCTTGAATCTAACCATATTTTAATATATAATAATAAATAATTTTTATAAATAGATAATTTAAAACTTCAATTAAGCCGGAAGGCAGATAGTTATTTTAATGATTAATAATTTAAAATAAAATATAAAGCTTACAAAGATCATCATTAAATTTATTTATTATAAGTTAATATTCATTAGATGTTATTTCTTATTCTTCTTTTGTCTAAGACATTTCCAATCACAAACGTCAAGGGCTCTTACAAATATAACATCCCCTTTCTTTATATGAAATATCATTTTTTTTCATTTCCATATAATTCTTTTGAAGTCTGCTTCAAATTTTCTACAATTTATTGGAATTTTGAATTTATTTTACTTAATTTTCTAGCCTTATACTCTCTCATTACTCAAAAATCATTCTCTAAATCTGCCATTCGTTCATAAACTCCAGCTTAAGCTCTTCAGTCTACCATATAAACTTCATCTTCTTGATTTATGAGGTCTTTACTTATTTCGGGTTTTTCTTCCTTTTATGAGCTAGTTCTCTTCTATTTTTGTAAGTTTTTTATAAGTGTATTTAGAATCTATTTGTTCTATTTAAATATTATAAGATGTTAATAATTAAACCTTTATTAACTAAAAGGTTATTTGAGTCAATAAAGTTCCTGAATGTGGTCATTTGTGCAAAGTACTCAAGTGGATTCGCATAAGAAAATCGGTTCTTAATGTAAAGTTTTGATTGCTTTGATTTGGAAGGAAATTACCCTTTATAATACCAATTTTTCTATCTAACAGGAACAGGGAAGAACTATCGCTTGGTGTTATAAGTGAATGATCAAGGAAATTTAAAGTTGCCTTAGTTTGCTAAATACACTGACTAAAGCTTATAAGTAGGTGTAAGTATTTGCTACTAGTTTGAAAGTTGTCTAAAAGGTACTAAAATATCAAGGTGTATAAGACAATTTGAGATGAAAATCTTAAAATTCAAAAAAATCGAAAATCGAGTCTTTAATTCTAGCCTAGAGAAAAATAACTTCTTTTATGACCTAGCTATTAAAATGAATTAAAGTCTTTAGACAGTTGTTAAGCAGAACTTAATGAAATTAATGATTTGCTGTCTTCTAATGCAAACACACTAGATAAATAGAAAATTGCAATCGATAGCTTTTACGTATCTTGCTAGATGATTAAGTCTGAAGATATTTAGAACTATTCTTACTACTTATAAAAATGTCTAGATTGAGAACTTAAATTTTATAAATTAGAAAATATCTTAGAAATTTATGATTCTCTACTGTACAAATAAAGTTAAGTAAACAAAAGAAAGATAATAGATAATAAACCAATGAAAGAATAAAGAGAAAATACTTAAAGATCTTTAAGATAACTAAACTAATCGAAGGAATAGTTTTGAAGCAACATTTTGGTAAATAATATAGAAGTCTTCTTTATTATTTGTAATGTTTAAAATCTAACCATCAGAAGAAAAGTTTTTCAGATATTTATGGCTAGCTAAAAATTGAATTTGTCAATAGACTATGCTGGATCAACCTATCTTTACTTCGAAGATTAAGTTCAAAATTTTTTACTTTAGGAGTCACTTGATAGAGAACACTTCTCTATACTAGCAAGCTTTAATAATCCTGAGAAAACAGTTAATCTGAAGGGACTTATTTAGGCATAGAGATATGAAAAGGCTGATAAATATATGATAATGATTCTTGATAAAGGTTAAATAATCCCTTGAAAGAATCAGTTTCAATTTAGTATACACTCTATTTTTAAGAATCCAATATCAAAGTTCTTGCATGCTAGATGTGAGATTTAAATCAAGAAATCTGAACTAATGAATTAACGTGTCTCTTATAAAGAACATTAAGATTTTTTATACATTTGCAAATGCTCAAAGTCAGGTCTTTTGAGAATAAATTATATAATCGATTAAAGTTAAGAAGATGCTTAAAAATCAGAACATGGAGAAGATGATTCTTTTGCAAGATAAGAGGAGAGAGACGACATAAATACGGATCATTAAAATTCTGGAAGCAATTCTAAAGAAGAAATCTATGGCAAATCAAGTTAATTTTATACACTCATATGGATTTCCTCGATTTTTGTCTTCCTACTAATACTTTAATTTGGATATTTAAAGATTAAAAACTCAAATCGACAGATTAGTAACTAAAGTATATAATAAGTTCAAGCTGGTAATTTTGTCATGGAGACAATATGTGCTTATTTATCTCTTACTGGCCCTTGGAAAAATCCTTAATCTTATAAAAAGTCAAGCATACCTCTCTCCTCTTAATAGACTGAATGGTAGCTTAAATTACTTTTTTATTAATCTTGTTTGGACTTCTTAAATATTAAGAAGAATAAATTTGAATTATAAGACTTCACAACTGCTTTATGAAAAGCCTCTATAGTAATAATCTGAAAGATATTAAATATCTGCCTTTTTCTGAAGTTTTAAAAAGTCTAAAGTTTCTTCATAAGCGGTTAACTAATAATATGTATCGCAATTAAAGCCAGGGTCAGCTTTAGATTTAACATCGAAAAAGACTCTCACTGGATTTATAGCCTTTTGATCAGCTACTTCCTCTAACTTCTAATTTTAAATTCTATTTTTAAATTTCTTATCATGAAGTTCATTCCTAATATATATTTCTACTAAGTCTTGAATCATTATTCTCCAATTCAATCTCTTATAACAACAGTAATTTATAACTAACTGACATACCTATAAATTAGACTCAACAGGTTTCTTCTGATGCTTTATCGAATGTAAATTAAAACGTAAACTAGGGAATATCGATTGTTTAAATAAATGTCTAGATTCATTCTTAGTGATTATTTTTAAACTTTTAGCTTTTTTAAATAAAATTAGTATATACATAGATCTCTAATCATTAAATTTAATAATAAGTAATATGCTCATATATATGGATAAATTAAGGTAGAATAGATAAAAATTTAGAGTAAAATGCAAAAGTAAAATGGTAATATCTTAGAAGTAATGCACTGATTGCTATGTTTTCCATTTGCTTTATATTATTTAAGCTTTTGTTTTTTTAATCTTATGCTTCTTAACTTATGCTATAGTGCTATGATTATTTAATGGTTTATATTTTTATTTTAAAAGTTAAATTAAAAATCATCAAAAAACGCCACCGGTCTTGAATCACCGACCTTTTGGTTAACAACTAAACGCTCTAGCCTATTGAGCTACGGAGGCTCTTATTGAACTTTCTTGACATCCTTTAAAAACACTTTTTCGATCTAAATGAGTATCAATTCAATATCAAATATATAACTAAAAGATAGGGAATCACAATTATTGTCAGAGAAGATAAACATCAAACTATTAGATTATAAGATTTTTTAATCACTAAAATGGTTAAATATGAATTATATTGATTCTACATTATGATTAAACAAATACCTTTGCAGTAAAAACGAATCTATAACATAGAGAAAGTTTCCATAATATTTCAGTTTATCTCTATGACTTTAAATTTTCCTTAGAAACTAATTACTAAAAGGAACTTATAAATTTATATAGTTTTTACTTAGATTTTTTTATATTTGTTTGTAATAAAAAGCATCATTCATTTATTTAAATTAAAGCTAAAAAAATTAAAAAAGTTTATAAATAAAACAATCTTTTCAGAATTAGCAAGTATTGTTTAAGGCTTTAGTTATTGGTATTTATCTCTAATTTTCTAGGAGATAGTAATAAATGATTCAAATATGTAAACTTAAGATTTCAATTTTCTTTTAGCATAATTAGACTGGATAAAATATAGAAATATACTTTAAATCTTTCTTTGGCTTGTCTATTTCTATTACTATTTGTTTTTTGTTTATTTATACTTTAAATTTCTGAGTTACAACATAATTATTTTAGATTTTTATATTTGTGTAAATTTTCCACTCATTGAACTCACTCTATTTATAAAAATTTAAATGAGCTACTATCAAACTTAATTCGTACCTTTATAATATTTACATTTCAATTTAACCTTATTAATAAAAGGAATTTAACTCTTCATTTTATGGTTTTTATAGAATATTATTCATAAAGCAAGGCTATACTTTGCTTTTTAAATATGATTCTTAGGGGGATAGGGTTTGAACTTGGATTTTCTATTTTAAATTTTAAAGAAAAATAAAGAGATAGAAGTTACTCTCCAATCTTTTCTCCTTTTTTTACTTGTTTAAAACTCAAGCTATACTTGTGAGTGCTTTTTCTTATCTATTCAAATTATTTATCTAATTATTTTAATTTTAACTTTATAAAATTTCTTTTTATCATTTTACTTAGCTCTTTAAAACAGATTAAGTATTTATAGCCTGTAATGCTATGAATTAACGCAAGTAGTTTGACGATCATTTGATAAATCATATAATATATTATAGTTTTAACATCTTTCCTAAGATTATTAATCTTTTAATTAATTAAAATATAATAGTTTCAATATTTAAGAATATTGAGACATAGTTACAATAGATATAGCTTAAACTATAAATATTACAAATATGTTGAAAGATAAAAGTTTCCAAATGTCAATCAAGCTTCTTCTTGCTCTTTCTCTATAATATATTTTTATTTATTTTCTTGATGAAATTTTTCTTTTTTTCTTCTAGAAACTCTTCTAGCAACTCATCTTGTAATTTAAACATTTCAAGACGCTTTTTTAGTAATTGGGAATTATAATTTTTGATTAATTTGTCTATTAAGGAATTTGATTTTCTGAAAGATGTTTGATTATATAGTTTTAGTCATAAAGAATTAGTATCTTTTAGTCTTTTTCTTTAAGAGCTTTATGACTTTCGAATTCCTCAATAATATCTGCATAGTATTAGCAATCAAAAATAAAATCAATTTCATCAAAGTCTTAGTCACATAAGCAAATAATGTTATATCTAACGTTAATATGGCCATTACTAAGTTCTTATTGAAAATTATAAGAAAAATTCCTCAGTTTATAGATAGAAATAGTCTCTCTAATTTATGTCAAAATTATACAAATTGATACACTTCTTTATATATTTCAAGTATGGTAAATTAAATTTAGTGCATTTTTCTAATAAAAAAGCAGTGTCTTTGTTAGGATTTTCTTTGCTATATTACATTAATTTTTAATAAAAGTGCATTAATTTTTAGTTGCTATATGTGTAAAAGGAAGCCAGTTTAGGTCAATAAAGCATGACTCATTGAATGTGAATTCTTAAGATCTAAACGCCTATCTTGAGATAAGTCTTTACGATTTTGTTATCTTGCTTTTTATTCCTTTAATTCCAGAAATAGTAGCTGATGGAGTAATATCACTTTAATATTCAGCTTTAGGCAAAATAAAGTTATACAAAAAAGTTTTAAAGCTGAGAGGGGATACTAATCCATACTTAGAAATTATTGCAGTAGCTTTTTAAATAGCTACTCTGTATTTGGTATCTATGCTTTAAAATGTAATTTGTAGTTTTATTTTATTCCTAACTAATATTCAAAATAGGTAACTTCAACTTTTTAACTAATGGGTATTCCATTGAGTTTTAGAGTAATAGAAGGTTAAACTTCTTTTCATTGATTTTTTTAAGAATTCTATTACTTAAAATTTGGCTACATTAATTGTAAGTTTTACTCAATCAAAAACTGTAGATGTAGCTTGTAATATTTTTTAGGCATTTTTCTATGAAGAGGATAATTGGAATAAGTAACCAGCAAAGGTTCCCACTATAAAAGTTTTGGATAATATTTGATATCCTAATTTCTTCTGATTATCTTCTTAATATCTTATAACAATATCATACTATAAAATTGCAAGTACAGGTGCATGGCTAATTCCTTATAATACTCCATTGTTATATTTAGTTGTTCTTGTAAGATATCCATCAATTATAAACTTAGCATCAACATTATCGTAAAAAGATTCTAGTGACAATATTAGGCCCAAAGGTAACCTAAGTCTTCTAAGATGATTAAAAAGTAATTTCCTAGATATGCTATCGAACATTTTTTCTACATCTATTAAAGTAGCAATTAATTACTTTTTATGAGATCATCTACGATGCAAATCTATAATTTACTAAATTTGTTAAGTAGTGAAGCGTTTACGATAAAATCCAAATTAGGTTGGATGTAAAATGTTTCGTTCTTAAATATAATTATAAAGTCGTTAGGTTAGTGCTTTTTATAAATTTTAAGTAGATAGTTCAATAAAGCGATAGGTCCAAATTACATTAATTACTTTTGTTTCCCCTTTTGAAAATCGGAAGAATGCTTATTTTTTAATTGCATTAGGTATTTTAAATGTTCTAAGCATGTTATTAATGAAACTTGTAATAATTTGATGCAATTCTTAACTTCTATATTTAATAAGTTCACCTTTTAGACCCTCATTACATGTAGCTTTATTATTTGCAAGCTAAGATATAATTTTTTAATTTCAAATCCCGTAAAAAGAGGCATATTTTATAAATGACTTAATTCTTATTTCAAGATAAAAGATTTATTTCTAAATATTCCATCTATTTTTCTATTTGAGAAGTCAAAATCTATCTTACCTAATTTGAATGTTTATCAAAAATGTTAGTTTCCCAGATTTCAATAAATTGCTTTTATTAGTTAAAGTTAAAATTCATCTAATTGCGAATTTTTGGGTTTATTAAGTTTTTAGATTGCTTAAACTTTATTTAAGCATTTTTGTTAAGATCTTTATGTTTTTCCTTAGCTTTTTACTTTTTTAATTTCCAAAATTTGTGAAGATAACGCTTATAAGATTAAATTTTAAGTTAGTAAAGTTTGGCTACTTCTTAATTATGACGTCCATACAAAGTTAATGCGTTCTAATATGCAATATTATCCTATTTTGCTAGAACAAACAACGAAGCTAAGTAGCTTGGCAATTGATAATAGTTTTTTCTTTTATTTTATGATCCAAGCGCAATCTCATCATTATAGCTAATAAGATCGCAGATGAATTGATACTAATTTTCAGCATCGTTTTAATCAAGTTACTAGAATTGGTAAAATTATCCCAAAAATAGATTTTAATAATAGCTTCTCATATTCAGATCCTATAATTTAGAAATTTTAAATAGTAATAGTTATTGTTAATCTTATTCACTTCTTTTAAATTATAATTTAATTAATACTTAGTGGAAAATGATCAGTATGCAAATCTGAATCTTGGATTACTTTATAGTCAACGAAATCATCAGAATTTAAATGTTAAGTTCCCAAGAAGTAGTCATTACAATAGCATTAATTATTCGCTCTATGAATAAATTTGTTGGACTCTTAATCATTTAAAATTATTAGTTCATTTGCTTCAATAAAGTCTAGTAATCTTTAAGTATTATTATTGATTTGTGATGAATTATTACCGTAGTTAGGAAGTAAGGCATTAAAGTAGCCACAAAGGATAGTAGGGTTCTGGTCGCTATTGTTTATAATATTATTAAGGTATTCATATGCAATGTCCTTATAAATATTTTACTTTTCGTTTGTAGGCAAATAACATGATGCAATTACTAAATTTCCAATTCTCACGCTTATAAAATTTCCAGGAAGATTTGAGAAATCTAATTTATTTTAGCAAAAATCAAACTAATAGACATACTCCACCTGCACGAGTATTTGCGTTTTAGTAAAAGGTACGATATTGCTCTATAACAATTGGGCAATATGTTTATTATGTTCATGTTACATTTATTGAAAAAATGTCAAATTCATTATCAAGGATGAACTATTACAATGCCACCTCTAGCTATTGAGGTTATATTTACATGTCCTATTTTATTTTCTTAGATTCTTGCGCTCCATCAGGGAGTCCTCCCTAGAATATGAAAATATATTTAGTCCCTTATGAATCTCTTTAAATATGTACCAGTTCTTTTTTATACTCAGGGTGCTGGTGGAAATATTAGATCAAAATGTAAATTACTTAAATCGAATAAAATTCTAGTAGTTTATTGTCTATTTTAATAACATTTGAAGTACTATCTGCACTGCCTTGAGTTAATTCTTTATTAATTGCTATATATCTTCCTTGAACAGTGCTCATTTAATATTAGTTCCTGCTTCACGAAACATGTCTGATAAATTTTTAGAGTTGAGGAGATTAAAAATTTTATTATCGTATTATCTTTTCACTTTCTCTTTCATTTTTTCATTTAATAGTGCGTTCAGCTGGAGGAATTTGAATACCATCTTCTTCATGTTTTCTTTTGAAAGGATTTGATTATTTAATAACAGTGTGATTCTAGTTTTCAATATAACTAATGTTTGTTTAACTCATCTAATCTTTTTATCAAGGCTTGGTTTTTAGGTAAAATAATTCTTTCATTAATTATTCATTAATTTCTTATTATTTTCTTAAATTTTACTCAAACTTTTAATTGTTACAAATTAAGTTCATATTTAGCTAATAAAAGAATTACTGGAGTTTTATAAAATTCTCATCAAGCAAACTTGTCTAGCAAAATTGATTTTATTATTAAATTTGTATTTTTCTAAATGAAGCATTTATTAAACTTAAAGTTATATTTGTTTATCCTAACTTATATTGTCTGTTTAAGTTTGACTAATTTGATGTGAATTTACTTCCGTTTAAGTTTGCATTTAAAGTTTATTTTTTATATTTGCAATAAATATTAACCTTAAATATTTTTATTTAAATAATCAAAAACTAATTTTACCCTATCCTTCTAACCTGAAAAAGTTATCTTTAATATTTAAAAAATTCTTATATTAAAATTATTTTTTATTCATTAATTTTAACTTAAAGAGTTTTGGACTGCAACTTCTTATAGTTTAACGACCCCAACACTCCCTTCATGGGATAACGGGGATATCCTGTTGCTTTCGAAAAGCAGCTGCCAGGAAGCTCCATCGCTATGAGCAGCCAGGCTTCAAGTCCCTACCAAGAGTGGATAATCAAAAGGAAGGCGTTCCCTTGCAAAGGTTGACTTTGACCAGGGACTTTCTCAGCGACAGGAAAGGAACTTGTTCCTAACCATAAAACCAGAAAGTATGATTCAGAAGGTCAATCTCAACTCCCACCATCTTTTTAATTATAAATTGTTTATTAAAGAAAATATTAACTCTCACTACCATTCATACAACTAAGAAAAGCATTCATTATATAGCCATATTATACCAAATAATAATAATAATATAATCAATATAATAAAATATAATATCTAATATTCAACAAGTCAATTAAAAATAAATAAAAATTCAAATATTCATATCTTAATTACAACTCACAATACCTCATATTTACCACACATTCAGCACTATATAATAAAATTTTAACCATCTCACCTTTTAACATCACCCAAACACATTATAAACAAAAAAATAAACTTTATACTCACACAAATTCACACATATTCACACACTATTATTCACTTTATATACTTTAAACATTAAAATTTAAACAAATGCACTATTTATACCTAAAAATATCTCTTTTAATTGAAACATATAACATTAAAATATAATATAAATATTTAACACTTATACTCAATAAACTACAAACTTAAATGAAACTTATTATTAAATATAACAATCAAATTAAAAAATATACTCATATACTACCTTCTTAAATTGGTAAATGCATAATACATAACTAATTTAAATACTTTAGTAACTTATTTATAATTATACAATAGAATATATAAACACCTTAATAATAAAACTTATATGCCTTTAACAATTTATATAAGGGACCTTAAATACACAAAAAATATAATAAATTTATATATAAACTTTATTTATAATATAAATATAATATATATAATATACTTTCATATACTTTTTTAAATCTCATACTTAATTATAAATTTAATTACATATAAATACCTTTAAAATACTACTTTATATTAATACAAAATATATATATTTTATTTCTTTTAATTAAGTAGAGTTTTAAATAAAGTATTTAAAGTCAATCCTTATCTCATTTAGTCACTATATCTGTGTTATATTGATACTCACGTCCTATTTTAAACTCATAAATGGCAACTCACCCCCTTATTTATTACTTTAAACAAGCATACATTCTATAAAACAAATTTTAATAACTTACTTTCTATTTTTAAAGATTATTCTAAAAATAATGTTACCATCTAAATAAATAGAGAAAAAGAAACTATAAATACCTCTTACATTCTATTGATATTAATAAAACCATTACAAGCTAAATAGGAAACTTAAAATGATAAATACCATCTAAATGTTTAAGAATATTAAAATAACTTACCTAAGTTAAGATTTTTAAAATACTTACTCCCTATAAGTTAAGAATATTAAAATAACTTACCTAAGTTAAGATTTTTAAAATACTTACTCCCTATAAGTTAAGAATATTAAAATAAATTACCTAAGTTAAGATTTTTAAAATACTTACTCCCTATAAGTTAAGAATATTAAAATAAATTACCTAAGTTAAGATTTTTAAAATACTTACTCTCTATAAGTTAAGAATATTAAAATAACTTACCTAAGTTAAGATTTTTAAAATACTTACTCCCTATAAGTTAAGAATATTAAAATAAATTACCTAAGTTAAGATTTTTAAAATACTTACTCTCTATAAGTTAAGAATATTAAAATAAATTACCTAAGTTAAGATTTTTAAAATACTTACTCTCTATAAGTTAAGAATATTAAAATAACTTACCTAAGTTAAGATTTTTAAAATACTTACTCCCTATAAGTTAAGAATTTTAAAATACTTACATACTATAAGTTAAAAATATTAAAACACTTACATACTATAAGTTAAGAATATTAAAATACTTACAGTCTATAAGTTAAGAATATTAAAATACTTACAGTCTATAAGTTAAGAATATTAAAATACTTACATACTATAAGTTAAGAATATTAAAATAAATTACGAGCTATAAGTTAAGAATATTAAAATAGTTACCAACTATAAGTTAAGAATATTAAAATACTTACATACTATAAGTTAAAAATATTAAAATAGTTACCAACTATAAGTTAAGAATATTAAAATACTTACATACTATAAGTTAAAAATATTAAAACACTTACATACTATAAGTTAAGAATATTAAAATAAATTACGAGCTATAAGTTAAGAATATTAAAATACTTACCTAAGTTAAGAATATTAAAATACTTACCAACTATAAGTTAAGAATATTAAAATACTTACCTTCTATAAGTTAAGAATATTAAAATACTTACTCACTATTAATTAAGAATATTAAAATAACTTACCAACTATAAGTTAAGAATATTAAAATACTTACCTAAGTTAAGAATATTAAAATGCTTACCAACTATAAGTTAAGAATATTAAAATACTTACAAACTATAAGTTAAGAATATTAAAATACTTACTCACTATTAATTAAGAATATTAAAATAACTTACCAACTATAAATTAAGAATATTAAAATACTTACCTAAGTTAAGAATATTAAAATGCTTACCAACTATAAGTTAAGAATATTAAAATACTTACCTTCTATAAGTTAAGAATATTAAAATACTTACTCACTATTAATTAAGAATATTAAAATAACTTACCAACTATAAGTTAAGAATATTAAAATAAATTACGAGCTATAAAATAAGATTATTAAAATACTTACCTTCTATAAGTTAAGAATATTAAAATTAATTACGAGCTTTAAGTTAAGAATATTAAAATAACCTACCAACTATAAGTTAAGAATATTAAAATAGTTACCAACTATAAGTTAAGAATATTGAAATACTTACATACTATAAGTTAAAAATATTAAAACACTTACATACTATAAGTTAAGAATTTTCAATATTTACATACTATAAGTTAAGAATATTAAAATACTTACAGTCTATAAGTTAAGAATATTAAAATACTTACAGTCTATAAGTTAAGAATGTTAAAATACTTACATACTAAAGTTAAGAATATTAAAACACTTACTTACTATAAGTTAAGAATTTTCAATATTTACATACTATAAGTTAAGAATATTAAAATACTTACAGTCTATAAGTTAAGAATATTAAAATACTTACAGTCTATAAGTTAAGAATGTTAAAATACTTACATACTAAAGTTAAGAATATTAAAACACTTACTTACTATAAGTTAAGAATTTTCAATATTTACATACTATAAGTTAAGAATATTAAAATACTTACAGTCTATAAGTTAAGAATATTAAAATACTTACATACTATAAGTTAAGAATGTTAAAATACTTACATACTATAAGTTAAGAATATTAAAATAAATTACGAGCTATAAATTAAGAATATTAAAATAAATTACATGCTATAAGTTAAAAATATTAAAATACTTACCAACTATAAGTTAAGAATTTTAAAATACTTACCAGCTATAAGTTAAGAATATTAAAATAAATTACCTAAGTTAAGAATATTAAAATACTTACCAACTATAAGTTAAGAATATTAAAATACTTACCTTCTATAAGTTAAGAATATTAAAATACTTACATTCTATAAGTTAAGAATATTAAAATAAATTACGAACTATTAATTAAAAATATTAAAATACTTACCTAAGTTAAGAATATTAAAATAAATTACGAGCTATAAATTAAGAATATTAAAATAAATTACATGCTATAAGTTAAAAATATTAAAATACTTACCAACTATAAGTTAAGAATTTTAAAATACTTACCAGCTATAAGTTAAGAATATTAAAATAAATTACCTAAGTTAAGAATATTAAAATACTTACCAACTATAAGTTAAGAATATTAAAATACTTACCTTCTATAAGTTAAGAATATTAAAATACTTACATTCTATAAGTTAAGAATATTAAAATAAATTACGAACTATTAATTAAAAATATTAAAATACTTACCTAAGTTAAGAATATTAAAATACTTACCAACTATAAGTTAAGAATATTAAAATACTTACAAACTATAAGTTAAGAATATTAAAATACTTACTCACTATTAATTAAGAATATTAAAATAACTTACCAACTATAAGTTAAGAATATTAAAATACTTACCTAAGTTAAGAATATTAAAATGCTTACCAACTATAAGTTAAGAATATTAAAATACTTACCTTCTATAAGTTAAGAATATTAAAATACTTACTCACTATTAATTAAGAATATTAAAATAACTTACCAACTATAAGTTAAGAATATTAAAATAAATTACGAGCTATAAAATAAGATTATTAAAATACTTACCTTCTATAAGTTAAGAATATTAAAATTAATTACGAGCTTTAAGTTAAGAATATTAAAATAACCTACCAACTATAAGTTAAGAATATTAAAATAGTTACCAACTATAAGTTAAGAATATTGAAATACTTACATACTATAAGTTAAAAATATTAAAACACTTACATACTATAAGTTAAGAATTTTCAATATTTACATACTATAAGTTAAGAATATTAAAATACTTACAGTCTATAAGTTAAGAATATTAAAATACTTACAGTCTATAAGTTAAGAATGTTAAAATACTTACATACTAAAGTTAAGAATATTAAAACACTTACTTACTATAAGTTAAGAATTTTCAATATTTACATACTATAAGTTAAGAATATTAAAATACTTACAGTCTATAAGTTAAGAATATTAAAATACTTACAGTCTATAAGTTAAGAATGTTAAAATACTTACATACTAAAGTTAAGAATATTAAAACACTTACTTACTATAAGTTAAGAATTTTCAATATTTACATACTATAAGTTAAGAATATTAAAATACTTACAGTCTATAAGTTAAGAATATTAAAATACTTACATACTATAAGTTAAGAATGTTAAAATACTTACATACTATAAGTTAAGAATATTAAAATAAATTACGAGCTATAAATTAAGAATATTAAAATAAATTACATGCTATAAGTTAAAAATATTAAAATACTTACCAACTATAAGTTAAGAATTTTAAAATACTTACCAGCTATAAGTTAAGAATATTAAAATAAATTACCTAAGTTAAGAATATTAAAATACTTACCAACTATAAGTTAAGAATATTAAAATACTTACCTTCTATAAGTTAAGAATATTAAAATACTTACATTCTATAAGTTAAGAATATTAAAATAAATTACGAACTATTAATTAAAAATATTAAAATACTTACCTAAGTTAAGAATATTAAAATACTTACCTTCTATAAGTTAAGAATATTAAAATACTTACAAACTATAAGTTAAGAATATTAAAATACTTACTCACTATTAATTAAGAATATTAAAATAACTTACCAACTATAAGTTAAGAATATTAAAATACTTACCTAAGTTAAGAATATTAAAATGCTTACCAACTATAAGTTAAGAATATTAAAATACTTACCTTCTATAAGTTAAGAATATTAAAATACTTACTCACTATTAATTAAGAATATTAAAATAACTTACCAACTATAAGTTAAGAATATTAAAATAAATTACGAGCTATAAAATAAGATTATTAAAATACTTACCTTCTATAAGTTAAGAATATTAAAATTAATTACGAGCTTTAAGTTAAGAATATTAAAATAACCTACCAACTATAAGTTAAGAATATTAAAATAGTTACCAACTATAAGTTAAGAATATTGAAATACTTACATACTATAAGTTAAAAATATTAAAACACTTACATACTATAAGTTAAGAATTTTCAATATTTACATACTATAAGTTAAGAATATTAAAATACTTACAGTCTATAAGTTAAGAATATTAAAATACTTACAGTCTATAAGTTAAGAATGTTAAAATACTTACATACTAAAGTTAAGAATATTAAAACACTTACTTACTATAAGTTAAGAATTTTCAATATTTACATACTATAAGTTAAGAATATTAAAATACTTACAGTCTATAAGTTAAGAATATTAAAATACTTACAGTCTATAAGTTAAGAATGTTAAAATACTTACATACTAAAGTTAAGAATATTAAAACACTTACTTACTATAAGTTAAGAATTTTCAATATTTACATACTATAAGTTAAGAATATTAAAATACTTACAGTCTATAAGTTAAGAATATTAAAATACTTACATACTATAAGTTAAGAATGTTAAAATACTTACATACTATAAGTTAAGAATATTAAAATAAATTACGAGCTATAAATTAAGAATATTAAAATAAATTACATGCTATAAGTTAAAAATATTAAAATACTTACCAACTATAAGTTAAGAATTTTAAAATACTTACCAGCTATAAGTTAAGAATATTAAAATAAATTACCTAAGTTAAGAATATTAAAATACTTACCAACTATAAGTTAAGAATATTAAAATACTTACCTTCTATAAGTTAAGAATATTAAAATAAATTACGAGCTATTAGTTTAGAATATTAAAATAAATTACCTAAGTTAAGAATATTAAAATGCTTACAGTCTATAAGTTAAGAATATTAAAATACTTACCTTCTATAAGTTAAGAATATTAAAATACTTACTCACTATTAATTAAGAATATTAAAATAACTTACCAACTATAAGTTAAGAATATTAAAATAACTTGCCTATAAAATTATAAACTTTACATTCTGTAATAAAAATATGTTTCGAAATTTGTATTACTTCCTAATTATATTAGACTAGAAATTTTTATTACCTTTGGCTTTAAATAGTATAACACTCACCACCTATTATTTGATAAATAGAAACTTACTCAATTCCATTTTAAGACATTCTCCATTCACTATTTTGATTTAATCAATCGTTTAATAATTATCCAATTTTTAACCGTTCTTTAATAAGTCTAAATAAGATGGCCATAAGCTAGTTTATTATTAGATCTATTCCTTTATCTACTCGATAGTTGTAACTTATTTGACCTATAACTATAACGTCCTATTGTTTGGTGATACTATTGTTATAGATATAAATAAACTCTACTAAGGTTTTTATTTAGCCTATTGAAACTAAATGCTTTATATCTAACTCAGTTATTTCAAAAGACTCTTATTCTTCTAATTTAATCTCTTTATTTAACTTTCTAAAGCTCCTTTCTCTTATTAGCTAACCTAAACTTGATAATTTAATTTCTATAACTAATCCTAGTATTAACCATTAACCTTAGTTACTTAAATGAGAGAACTCTTAACGTTCTCCAAGTCCTCAAATACCCTTGTCGATACCTAAGATAACTATTACATGACTCTTTAAGATTCATTAGTTAAATATTATATTCTCTAACTCAATTATGGATTGTCGTAACTTAACTATTAGAACTACTATGAATTTCCTTATTAATTCTAATTTATTTGACTCTACTAGATTCTCAGAAGATTTAACTACTACTTGATAGTTTTTGCAGATTATTTTAACTCCTTCTATACAGCTAAACTGTCCTTGAATACAAATAAATTGATATGCTAAATCAACTATTAGATGAAAGTAAATCGTTACTTAACTAACGAAATACGAACTGATTTGACCGAAGCCTATTAACCTTCTAGTAATGATATGCTATCGAGCAACTATTTCGACTCCAAATACTTCAACAACTACGTATCCTCTTGTAATTTTACGGGATTGATCTTATGAAGTAGTTAACAATTTTAGTTGAAACATTTGATACTTCTATTCTACTAGTGTTGCTAGAAGGAACATTCTGCACAGATGTTGTGTTAGCATGGTAGAATCATAGGAATCTTATCCTATCCATCGAAATCTCCTTAACACGATTGACATCTAATGTTTTAGGACATTTCTTTTATTATTATTATGAAAATTTTACCCTTGATGCAATAGCAATTAATCACGGAAATTTAGTCTTTTTAACAGAATTAAATAAAAGTAAATAATAAATATTATACTTAACCATTTAATATTTAGAAATATTATAAAATAAATCTTAAATATATAAATATTAATTAATAATTAATATATATATATTTAATTAATTTATATATTTAAGATTTAAACATTCCTAAAATCTTATGCTGAATAGATAAAATCCTTTTAATTCGACTCATCCAGTAATTTTGCTTCTTTCTCTTTATAGTCTTCCATTATATAGTCAGCCATTAAAGTTAAAATCCTTCAACTTTAGATAATCTTTGATAGATCAAATTTAAACTGTAAGGAATTTTGCTCGAGCTAGTATCTAAGTTTCCAATTGTAAAATAGTCAATAAATGAAGCTGATATACGACTGAATCAACCCCCTTGATAATTTTATATGACCAATTATGTAGAGTTAGAGCAAATAATAGCTAAACAGATTGTTAACCATTTTAGAAAATAAAAATATTACAATATAATCCAAGTCCATGTTTCTTTAGCACGCTAATATCAGTCTATAACACTGGATATTGACAATTATATTTTGAGTCTATAACTGAATTTTATATCTTATACATATTAGCAATTGCTTAGTTTAGTTTTTATTAAGAACTCTATAAGGAATCGTTTTCTTATATGTAGTCTGCAGTTTCCTCTAAAGGTTTTGATAAAACAAACAAAGAAAGTTTTTTATAAACAGCTTCATAAATTAAGCCATTTAATATATTTAAGTAAATAAAAAGGAGCTTGTTATTATATTAAATTAATCTTGAACAGACTAAACTTCGAACTAATTAATTGTCCTTTTAAGTTTTAAGAATATGCCTACACATAATCCCTTTTTAAAGCTTCAAAATTAGATAGAAATATTCATATATTAAATCATTTATAATAGTGTTTTTAGACAAAAGAACTTGATTCTATAATATATTTCTTCATTAATTATTAAGAAACCTATTTAAGTTTGCTTATCTAATTTATACTTATAAAGATTTATAACTAGATGAGTATTTAATTATTTTTATGTAGATATATCAATCTTATCCCTTCTAATAGTCCTTTAACTTACTAGTCATGCTAAATACGTACCTTTTTCTATTTCCTTCTTACAATTATTTAGTGCCTAAAGTTTGAAATCCTCATATACGAAAATCTTAAATTAAAAAAATTAAAAAGTTAATTAAGTAAGAAGTTTCAACAAGCTTATGAGTTCTAAGGTATAAACATATATAAAATATAAGCTATCATATTACTCAGCTTTCTTGGTAATTTAACTCATAAAGTTAAAGTTATCTAATATACAAGCTTTATATTTTGATTATTTAATTTACTATTTCATTAGTAAATAATATCTCTTTAGGAATTTTAGTTAGAAGCTATATATATTTGTATTACTTTATTTATAAAAATAGGTATTTTAAAAGATCTAATCAATACATGTGTAATCTCTAAATAGAAATAGTACATCAAACAAAGAGAAAATAAATTGAAAAATAGAGATATAATAATTTCTATAAATTCTCTTTTGATCCTTTTAACCATATTGATAAAGAAATATCTAATTAAAAGTGTTAAAAGATTACTAGATTTAATTATTGCTATTAGCATTTTAAATATTAATCTAGTTAAATATTTCGTATGAAACTTCATTCTACTATTATTATAAATGATTATGCTTTATTTCATTATATAGAAACCTTTTAGTTAATTAGTTAACATTATTCTTAAAACTTCTTTATCTTAATTTATTATATATATTAATTTAAATAGGGTGGAAAACCCTTTCCTTAGGATGCTACTTGGAGGCCCAGCAAGATAACAAAAAAAAATGAGCGCGTAAGGCGGATAAAACGGAGGAAGAGAAACTAATTACAAGAGAAGGAAGATGTGACAAGCTGGAGAACTCTGAATATTAGGAGGAAACTTTCTTCATCATAGGTCGGGAAAAGTACCCGTAATCGCATATTGCAGCCTATGCTTTGGAAGGAAAAACCACAGGGACGTAATGCAGGAAGAGGAAACAAGGAAAGAGAGACTTTTAAAAAAAAATTTCGACATTAAATCAAATTAATTTAAAGAGGTGCACACCAACGAGAGTACAACGAGCTCTATAATCCAATTTATTTATTTATTTTAATTCATAGGCTTTGCTAAAAGAATAAAATATATACTTTATAATTAGCAATCAAGTTGATTAAGAAATCAAATACATTTTTTATTTATTATTATGAAAAGCATAATATCAGTGAGTAACAATGCTAGAGGGTTTTTCATTTAAATAATAATTTATCTTTAAGTATTTTAGTTCTACTCCAATAAGAATCTTAGATCTTTATCCTAGTTCTTATGATTTAAGATTAAAATAACAAATTTAATTAAATGTTTCTAGTTTAAATTATATTAAATAGTTTTAGAAATTTATCTAAAGAAACACTTATTTTTACTCACTGGATGCTTTATTTCTTCATTAGTTTAAGTTTTCTATGATAAATTAATATTTACTCTTCTATTTTAATATATTAATTAATTAGCTTCTATCTATAATTTAAGCAAGATAGTCTAGCTTAATATCTTTAATCTAAGATTTACATTTAATTATTAAATTATATCTTAGTTATTAAATTATCTCCTTATTTAAGCTCTTAACTTTCTAAAGTCACCTTGGTTATCATATATAATCTACTTTATATTTAAGACTAAATTTATATATCTCGAATATTTTAAGCAGTTGTTAGGTTTAAACTATTACCTATTTAAAAGAAAAAATCAAATAATGATCATGATATTATTATCCTATTATATATAATAGGCTGCTTTAAATAACCTATATACTTTTAGTTCATAGCTATCTTTTTCTATATAGCATCTATACAAGTGTATATTTAGCCTCAATTAATCATTAATAGAGAATAAATATTCTGGATAATATTTAACTATAAACGATTTTGATTGAAAGCTATTATAATAATTAAGCATTTTAATCCTTAATATATGTAAATTATTAAAATAAGAAACTTCGCTAAGTCTATAGCTGAATAGATAAAAAGCTTACATTTCGACTCATACAATAATTTTTCTCTTTCTCTTTGTAACCTTCCGTTATATAGTCCATTAAAGCTAAAATCCTTAACTTTTGATAATCTATGAAAGATCCAAATTTCATTAAACTGCAAAGGCATTTTGTTCGACTATTATCTAATTTTCCAATAGTAAAATAGTCAATAAATGAAGCTGACATATCACTGAATCAACCCCCTTGATAATTTTATATGACCAATTATGTAGAGTTAGAGCAAATAATAGCTAAACAGATTGTTAACCATTTTAGGAAATAAAAATATTACAATATAATCCAAGTCCATGTTTCTTTAGCACGCTAATATCAGTCTATAACACTGGATATTGACAATTATTTTTTGAGTCTATAACTTAATTTTATATCTTATACATATTAGCAATTGCTTAGTTTAGTTTTTATTAAGAACTCTAATGGTAATCAATTTTCTATATAAATTCTACAGTTCTCAAAAGGTTTTTTTGACAAGGCGAGCGTGGAAAGTTTTCTATCAACAGCTTAATAAATTTAAGCCATTTAATATATTTAAGTAAATAAAAAGGAGTTTGCTACTATATTTAAAATCAAATCAAAGAATTTAAAACTTTGTAAGAAAAGTCTTTTAAGTTTCTCAATATCTTCTTAATTTCTAATCCTTTACCTATATAAATAAAACCTTTTTAAAGCTTCAAATTTTACTTAGAATTTAAATTTATTTTTTATATTATCCCAGTATTAAGACTAAAGAATCTGATCTTATATATTATATCTTGGTTAGCACTTAAGTAATTGATTTAAATTGCTAGCAATTAAATATTCTAGCATTTAACTTCTAAGGTATATCTTTATTTTCAAATATTTATCTAAATTTTATCCTTTTAAATACTTTTACTTCTTAATTTTAGTTACTAAGAGTATATCATCTTTCCCTATATGTTTTTGAATATAATTATTACCTAAGAGATAGTTATGCATTAAAACTAAGAGATTAATGGAACTAAAGAGTTTGTCAAGTTAGGAATTTAACAGAAAAGAGTTGCTAAGTTTTAGAGGATTTTTATTAATAGTAGTATCATTAGAATGATTAGTTTTCTTTGATATTTTCACTCAAAATGCTAAAATTTATTTAGTTACCATTTTTTCTTTGAGTATTAAATAAATTGCATTAATATATCTTAAGGAAATGTAGTTATTCTAGTTAAAAGTAATATTCTTATATCTTATTTTTTCTTAAAGGATATATATAAGTTTAAGTAGCTACATTGTCGCATCCTACGATACAATAATTTATCCAAGGAAGGAAAAAATATTTTAAAAAAGGGAGATTCTAATTAATATACATTCTTTTAATTCTTCGATATAAAAGAAGTAAAGATCGCTGATAAGCACCCTCTAGTTAAAATTTTAAAGATCAAATAATTAAAGCGTTACTATTATGCTATTAATACAATTAAATAAGATTTAATTCAATAGATAGAAACTATTTCAGTTATTAAGCTAACTCTAATATAGCCAACATTGGTTTGATAAAGTTATATATCTAAACTTTATTTTCTAATTTAAAGATTATAGAACTAAATTTCTAGCTTTTCATGAAATTTAATGTATTTACATTTTATTTTTATAGAAAGCATAGTACAAGGAATAATTATAACTACAGAATCCTTACTCTAATAAGTATTAATCTTCATAAATTGTAGTTATTTCATTAATTATTCGTAATCTTAGAACGTTCATATAAATCCTTTTTATTTGTGATTAAGGAAAAATTTTGTTCAAATCCTTTTATTTTAATTTATCTTCAACTGTTTTTGGAAACTTTGTTAAGAAATATTTGTTAATTAAGAGCCGAGCGCTTTAGCACTTATAATTTTTAACTCTCTAATATAAATTTGCTATAAAAGAAGTAGTACCTAGTAAAGTCAATTTTCAATACTTTTTATCATTTTAATGAATCTATTACATGTTTCAACCTTATAAATTAAGAAAAATAGCTAGAATGATCATTTATAATGAAGTTTAACCTAAAGCCTTTATTGAATTTCCATAATTATATTGATTTTAAAACTTATATCTCATTAATAAAATATGTAACTTGCTTTAAACTCTTTTTACTAAACTTCTTTAAATGATTATCTAGACTATACTTGATAATAAAGAGAAATAGTTAATTTTAATAGTTTTTATTTATTTCTAGCATTTAGTTATAATTATTTATAATTGAAATATCTAATTACATATTAAATTAGTAGAAACTTTACTCTTTTTAGTTTAGTAATTGAGAGTTAATGTTTCTTAAATATATAATAAATGTAGTTTAGTAATAATTTTATATTTATTACTTAGTTTAATATTTATTTACAAGACAGTGTGGCCGAGTGGTCTAAGGCGCTAGTCTTTCGGGGCGTGGGTTCAAATCCCACCACTGTCATTATTTTTACTTTTAATTAGCTTAATTAAATTTAGTTTTAGTGTATATAATCCTTTATATAAGACTAACTATAGTAATAATTTAACTTAATCATCTTATATTTTGTTCAAGTTGTAAAAATTACTTTACTACCTTAAATTAAATCTATTTATCTTCATTTTATCTCTAATCTCTTTCTTATAATAGAAGAACCTCTTCTATTAGACTGTAAGAGCATTATATCATAGAGTCCTTTATTAAAATTACATTTTTTAATAAGAATTTCTAAAAACGACACCAGCAGGATTTGAACCTGCGCGGGAAAACCCAACAGATTTCTAGTCTGTCGCCTTAACCACTCGGCCATAGTGTCTTATATATTATAGGTTTTAGTTTACTTAAAAATAAGAATATTGTCTATAGTAACACTATCCTTTATCTTTATTTAAATAACATTTATATCTATACTTTTGTTTAAGTTATATCTATGAAATAAACTTTAAACTTTAATTTAAATTTATACTAAATTGTAGTAGTTATGTTTAGTAAAAAACTTATTTTCTAATTAAAGATAAAATAGATTTAGTTGTATAGCTAGTAATATAATACTAAATTAAAGCATTTATAGTGTTATTAGCAATTCAATTTACTTCAAGCATTCTTAGTAGGAATTTCTTATTAAAAGATAGCTTTTGGAACTTGAAACTAATTATAAAAATATAGCTTACTATGATTATATTACTCTTGCTTATTATAATTTTACTATTTATATTATTTATCTTATTTATATTATTTAATTTACTTATTAATGGATATCTATTGCCATAATTTTATTATTAAGCTAGCTTATAATATATTTATTTTTTCAGTAGTACTGCTAAATCTTTATTAGGAAAATATAAGTTTAAGACTAAATGATAAAATTTAATAATGAACAATAAATATAAACTAAAAATTACAAATATAAGCTTTAATCTATATAATATTATCTACATTTTTAGATTTAACTTAATAGTTAGTCTAATTTGATTAAAATAATACAAACATATTAAAATAATAGAAGAAACATAATAAAATGCCTATTTTAAATATAATCAACTTAAACAAGTTCAATCTATAGGAAATAGCTATATACAAGTAATATTAACAATTTTAAAATATAGTTAATTAATTTATTTTCAACTAAAAGAGTTTTAGGGTCCGGAAATTCCTTTCCAATTAGACAACCCGACGTTCTCTTTTTAAGTAATAGCAGGGATATCCTGTTGTGCTCCAGACACAGTTACTAGAGAGCTCCGTCGCTATGAGTAGCCAGGCTTCAAGCCCCTACCAAGGGCGGATAATCTCAAAAACAACGTTCTCTTCAGAAAATGGCTCTGGCCAGCGACAGGAAAGGAACTTGTTCCTAGCCAATAACTAGAAAGTGTAGTCAAGAAGGTTAATATCAGTTCCCACCATATTTTCAATTATTTTAAAAATATTGTTTAGATGTAAAAAATTTAACCATAAGTGTAAATTATAAATTAGGAAGGCGGGATAATGAATATTAAGCTGTACTTTATTTCATGAGAAGAAATTCTCAAGCTTACTAGATGTAAAGGCCAATTTAAAAAAATTTAATTTTTTTTAATTAAAATTTTTTTATATAAAGCTACTCTTACAACTAGTCTAGTTAATAAATTTTATTATAAACGAAAAAGTAAAACTTAAATAAAAGTCTTCAAAAAATATAAGCTTATTTATTTGAAATGTTCTTGAATTTAAATTAATTAATTAAAATATAATAGTTTCAACATTTAAGAATATTGGGACATAGTTTCAAATTATATAGCTTAGGTTATAAATATTACAAATATGTTGAAAAATAAAAGTTTGTAAATCTCAATCAAGTCTCTTCTTGTTCGTTCTTTATCATATATTTTTATTTATTGTCTTGGTGAATTGTTCTATTTTTTCTCCCAAAAACTCTTCTTAAAACTAATCTTATCGCTAAACTTTCAAAAAGGTTTTTCTAGTAATTTGGAATGAAAATTTTGATGAATTGTCTCTTTAGGAATTTGATTCTTTGAGAAATGTTTGTTTATATAGCTTTAGTCATAAAGAATTAATTTCTTCTTGTTTTTTTCTTTAAAAGCTTTATAACTTCAATCTTCTTAACAATATCTACGTAGTATTAGAAATCAAAAATATGATCAATTCCATCAAAGTCTTAACCACATAAGCAAATAATGCTATATCTAAAGTTAATGTTGCGATTTAGAGTTCTTATTGAAAATTAGAAGAAAAAATTCTCAGTTTATATATAAAAACAGTCTCTAATATAGTTTTTATTATACTTGGTATAAATAATTTCAGGAAACACTCTTTAATTATTTTCTATTTAGTCTACAATTCTTTTTGCTGTTGGCATAAGTGTATTCCTAGAGAGACATTTCATTAAGAACTTATATATATTTTTTTATTCCATGAGTTTATAAAAATCCATATTATTCTAAACATGTGACATGTAAAAATTATACAAATCGATACACTTCTTTATATGTTTCTAGAATGGTAAATTGAATTTAGTACATTTTTCTAATAAAAAAGCAACGTTTGAGTTGGAATTTTCTCTACTGTATAATATTAATTTTTAGTAAAAATGCATTAGCTTTTTATATGCTATATATGTAAAAGGAAGCCAGTTTAAATCGATAAAATAATACTCATTGAATGTGGATTCTTAAGATATAAATACCTATCTTGAGATAAGTATTTGCGATTTTTTTGTTTTGTTTATTATTCCTTTTATTCCTCAAATAATAGCTCAAGGAGTAATATCACTTCGCTTCCATATTCAGTTTTAGGCAAAATAAAAGTTCTACAAAGAGTTTTGAAGCTGAGAGAGGATATTACTCCATACTTAGAAAGTATTGCAGCAGTTTTTTAAAAAGCTATTCTGTATTTGGTAGTTACTGCTGCACAATGTAATTTGTAATATTAATTGATTCCTAACTAATATCCCAAATAGGTAACTTCATCTTTTAAGCAATTGGCATTCCACTGAGCTTTAGAGTGAATTATTTTAATTTTAAATTAAATGTTCACAGTATGAAATTTTAAATGTATAATTTCTCATATTTTAAAAGAGATATTTTGATAGCTTATAATCTTCAAATTTTATATAAACTAAGATAAAAATTTATTTTATTTAAAAAGGAAATATTTTAAAGAATGGAGGGAGCTAGATTTTGAATCTTCTAATTATACCTCTAATCCTTTGAGAGTTACCTGATTGAATCCTAGGTCTTGAAGGGAATGTATCTGGAGATTATCCGGGTTTTATAGAAGCTTAACCTAAAATCATGGAGTATGCATTCAATTTTGTGGCAGTCCCTGTTTGCAAAAACTGATAAGTGGAATATCCTTGCTATATCTGTTAAGAGATAACTTAGAGAGTGCATTACGGTGAGAGCCAGACTGTCCAAACTCTAAGATTAAGTTTTTATTCATAAATTTAATTAAGAATCTTAAAATTTGATCTCTTTAATAAGGATTATCCTTTTATTACTAAAGAGTTTCTATTTTTCTTATTTTTACAATTTTTATAGCATTAATTAAAATATCTTCTATTTTGAGAGGATAAAGAAAATAAGGATAATCTAATGAATGAAAATGTTTTTAATTTAATTTAATTGATTATAAGTTCTAAATTGATTTTACATTTTATCTTATAAATAATTATATTAGAAATTTATTTTTATATAAATAATTCTAAGATAAATATTTGTATCTAATTTTAAATAAACTTAAGTACATTTTTGGAATACAAACATTTTAATAATCACTTAAAAAGTTAATATACATAATTTTTATTATAAATTATTTAAATCTTTCCAAAATTATAACTCTACAAAAATATGCTTTATTTGTTATAAGTAGTATGAAAGTGATAACAAATTACTAAATACATTTTACAACATTATTTAATTAAAGAAAAAAATAAAAAATGGAAGGATTCAAAAGAGGTTTCTACACCATCTCCAAAAAGTTGGAGAGGAAACCTGAATCCAATCTTGGATAGTCTTCTTACCCTTAACCCTAACCTTTTTCTTAATTCTAACAACCTGAAGAGGAACAGAAGACAACACATGAGATAACTCCAACCTCAGAAGAGAAGCCCAGAAAGCAGATGAAGTCTGCTCTGCACCAGAAGGTCTCAAAGTTCAATCCTTCTGGCCAGATGAGCATGGAACAGCTCATCAAAGTGGTACTAAACCTCCAGGAAGAGGTTAGGAAACTGAGAAAGGACAATGAGAAACTGAAGGAAAAACTCAATCTAGCGGAAGGAATAGAATCCAGACTTATGTCCTAAGAAAGAGAACTAAGCGCTTTCTGAAACATATCTTAAGACCTGAGTAGCTAATCCTAAAATTAGCTTCAGAAACAATCTGATATGAGTATTAGACTGGAAATACTATAAAAGAAATTAGATTAACAAAGGGGAGATCCAATGGTTGAAGAGACCAATAAGAAGACTAAGGTTAAACTCCAAAAAGTAGTGAAGAAATGTTACTACTGCAATTCGACAGAACACTTATGAAGACGCTGCAAGGAATTCCAAAATTTAAAGACGTAGTACTGGAATAAATAAAGAACTATACAAGCACAGTAGAGGAAGAAAAACAAATGTAGTAGAGACAAATAAGAGAAAGATTATACTTAAATGAATAAGGATACATTTACAAGAGAAAATTTAATTAGAAATAAGGCTAGATCCGAAAATGACAAGAGTAATGGGAGGAGAGGGAGTAGAGACATCTAAAGTTTTATTTTTAACACTGGAGCAATCTGGTGTCCAGCATGAAGAGGTGAAAGTCCTCGAAAATTGGTAAACTTAATTTATCCTATTATTATTATTTAATTTAAGAACCATTATAATTATTTAAAAAATTTTAATTTTAATAACTTTTTCACTTATAATTTGATTTTAAATTTAAATTTATATATAAAAGATATAAATTAAAAGAGATTAATATGTTCCTTTATTAAATATATATTAATACAAAATTTAATTAATTACAAAATTTAGTTTCTATAACCTTTTTAATCTAATTTTATATATTGCTTCCAAAAATTATTTTATAATTTAGAATTTTATAAGATATTCAATTTTTTTAATTAACAGAGAGATAAGTAAATTAAGGCATCAAGCAAGCTTAGTTAAATATTATAAAGTAAAAAGAATAACTGAGCTTTAAAGCTAATTAGTATTAATTCACCTTCAGAGTTATTTCCAATTTTGATTATAGGAGGAATAAATAAAATTGGAAGGAATTGTGATTGAAGATGTTCATAGTTGCTTAAAAATGAATGAAAGTTTTGCTAGTTTGACGAAATTATATTTAATGATAGAGTTTTTGTAGTATATCAACATAGTATATTTTGATAGTATTTGGTGGCAAAATTTAATAACTTCAGACAAGTGTTAGAGCAAAGATATAATTTAAAACTTGAGTCATGAGATGCAAAAAAAATATCAACCTTAAGGTTCTTCAGCTAGTTTTGTAAGGGATTAGTTGGAGAGATATATATATTTAACTTTGAACTAATTTAGATATCCTTTCTAAAGGAGTTTTAACTAGAATGAAGAAACTAAAAATGTATCAACTTTATACCTTCAAATAATTATTTATATTCTATATATCTTTTAGGAAAAACTAAAAAAATGACAATACTAAAGCAGTCAATTTAAATAGACATGATTTATACTATAGCCAACTAAAATGTGCTTCACGAAGAAAAAAAGATTAAGATTACTCTAATTATAACTGGTGAGTCACCATTTAAAAAGTGTATGAGCAATAAGTTAGTATTTAAAGTTATGGAATTTATTAGCTCAGCATCTAAAATATAATTCTATGTTTATAAGGAGTAAATCATAAGTATATGATCTTATAATAAGCATAAACCTTATTATTTTTCATACTTTTTATTTATGTAAGTTTGATTGATATTTATCTAAAAACACAATATTTTCATTCCTAGGTAAATCTAACTTTATGACTAATATTAAATAACTTTTCTAGTAGATATTTTAGTTTATTACCTTTATGAAATAAATTTAAGCATACATTCTAGCATTTGCTAAGAATTACCAAGTTATTCTTTTTTTCCTTTTTATTGGATTAAACTTCTTCCATTTATAAACCAACAAAGAAATCTTAACCTGCTAATCTTAGGATAAACATATAATCTTTATTTTGCTGTTCTTTTAATATGTATTGTATAGAATCTTTCACCTTAAAATTCTAAAATTCATTAGTAATAGAAAACTGTATCATACAAGATATTTACATAGGGTATTTAAACTTTATTTCATTAAAACGTAAAACTGCATCTATTACCTTATTATTTGCATTTTATAGACAAGGAATAAATCAGATAAAAGAATATCTTAATATAAGATTTAAATAGATTATATTAAGCACTTTAGGCAATTTGATTATATATGATAATTTAGTTTTTGAATATCTCATAGAGAATATATATAAAATAGCTATATATAGCAATAAAGCTTTCTTTTCTTTATAGCTAGTCTTATTTCCTTAGATTAATTTAGAATATAATTCAGTTTATATTAAAAGCATCTCAAGGTTAGCTAGTTATTAAGTTAACAGAAATGCCTTAGGAAATATTGAAGATAGTAATGCAACGAAGTATAAGAGAAAGGCTAGAATGATGGATTTTGGAGGATATAATTATTAGAAGCTGGGAGTTTAAATTATGCCCATCATAGCTCTTAACTAAGAATTTAGTTAATTTTTATTTTATAAAATAAACAAAGCAAAAATGAATTTAGATAAACTCATATGAGTTTAACCATCAAATGAAAATATCAAAAGACTAGAAATTAAATAGCAACAGTCTAGTTGTAAGCTAGTCTCTTCATGTAATAATACTTTCTTTAAAGTTATTTCAGATCTTAGTCATATATTTATGAAGTAATTAGATAATTAGAATATCTAATGTTTTAAAAAGCTTGCAAGTACAAGTAAATATAAAAATATATCTTCTATTTTTAAAGGTGAAAGAGTTAGGATAGCATCTCCTTAGTCTTTTGCTTATATAATATGCTATATTTAAGAATACTAAAATCAAGAAGCTATTAGATGATAAGCATTAGATGAAAAGTGCAATTTGAATTCTAGGAGCGAGAAAGTGTAGATTATTATAACCATATTTACAATAGGAACTAAATCACCCGTTTTTTAGGTATTAGTTTATAGGATTTATCCTTGAATAGTTAAAATAAAAGGAAAACCAATAATTTAAAATGTAATATACTTTAATTTTTTAAATGATTTAATTATTATAGACAAATAGATATCAAGTTTATTAATGAAAGAACGTTAATTATACTTAATTAATTATGTAAAGATAGATTTATATTTTCTTTTATAATTTATATGAAAAGGAAAATTTAGTGAAGATAAATTTAACAAGAGGAAGCTATCAAAAGACTGTATAAAATAGCTAATAGCGACACTAAGAAAGTCGAATATGCTTCCTTGTTATATCATTACCTCAAATCTGTAGACTAATGAAGCCAAATATAAACTAATTAATATTTTATATTTAAAGAGCGTATAAAATCTGATAAGTTTATCTAAGGCTTTAAGAGCCAAGTTCAATCTTAAATTTCTAGTAAAGAGAATCAAAATTCCAAAAAGGACTAAAATTTTAGTTCAGTGAGCAATTTCTCTTTAATAATGATTGCTAGAGATCTTAATTTAATCACTTATTATTAAGCAATCTCAGCTATATCTATTAAAAGTTTTATAAGACATATAGCAGAATGATAATATTGAGATAGCTAAAGCCATTTCTATTTCTCATATTAGAACACATTTAATATTATCTATAAACCAAACAGTAAGAAAAAAATAATCATATCTATATCTATTAATATCTTCAAATGCTTCACTTTGTTCCTTAAACAAATTTACAGTATAGAAGCTTTAAAAATAACCTAAAATTTAAAGATTAAAGCTAACTAATAGGCAATTAAAGCTAAACTAACTCTTTCTAGAAATTTCAAGAACTTATAGTCATCAAATATACCTAAAAGCCACACCATTAAAAGCAAGTATTTCAAAAATTTCTTTCAACTATTCCCAGAATTCTTTTATAAACTTTCTAAGTTCTAGCTTATTAACTCAATAGAATAACTTTCTTAAATCTAAAGTAAAAATTTGGTTATTAAATACAAGGTTTAAAACAAAAAAGCTATAAAAATATTAATGTCGCTGTTTTTAAAGGAAAAATTTGGAAAATAAATTTAACTGCTTAAGATTCAAAGAGCAAAGTCAAATTTAAACCGAGTAACTTCTAGAAAATCTCTTGAGTTGCTTTAAAAGTAAGAATTTGGTTAAAGATCTGGAAGAGATTTAGTGTAGAGTAATTAGTCAAATGAAGTACAATTTAGTAAGGAAGAATTATTTAAGGTAAAAAGCTAGGAAGTTATGATTATAAATAATAAAGATGAAATATTGATTCAGCAAATTAGCCATTTAGCAGTAAGAGTATTCTTGCAATATCTAATAAGTAAATCAGAAATATACTAATTAAATGGCAGAGATAGAGAGATGAAATAGTTAGAGTAAGTGATAAATAATAACCTAAAGAAGGAGATCAAGTCACTTAAAGATAAAGCAAGGCTTCTTTTTTCAAAATTAAATCGACTCCTTAAATTAATTTGATAAACCTTTCTAGCAACAATCTCTTATTTCTAAGTCAAGAAAGTTTGAGTTTTACTAATCTGAATAGTGAGGCAGTTAATTTGAAATAAAAAAGCTAGGAGACACTTAAAGTTAAATAAAAGAACAACAATAAGTGCCTACCTACTTGGAAAATGGATGTCTCTTGCTTTGACAAAAGTAAATCTACTATTTTGATGAAAAGGAAAATAAGTAGACATTGAAGGTCAAAGATTAGAAATAGTTATAAGAGTAATATTCCTCATAGGGTGAATAATTTGATTAAGTGGTATAAAAAAATATTTATCGGGGTCACTTTAATAAAAAAATTTTCTTAAAAAATATTCAACTAGGATGAAGATCTTAAAAGAGTAAGTAGCAAATTAGATAATCAACTAAGTTATTATCAACTATAATATACTTAAAGTTTACCTATCGAAGAGATTAGAATAAATGAACTAGATAATTGCCATTTTAAAATTATAGAAATCAGGATAAAATTAGGAGAAGCACCCATTTAGTTTATATTAAGATTGCTAAAGTATCTAATGATAAAAATGTTGTTTAAGTAATCAATTTTTACTAAATAAATGTGTTAAACGAGAGTTTTCTCAGTCCAAAATGCTTTAGGTATTATAAAATTTTATAATGTCCTCGCTTTAAAAAATGCAATTAATCATCCTTCTGACTATACTTTTGATAACTCTATTATTTCATGAATCCTAGTTTGTTTAGTCTCTGTATATAGAGATGAAAAAAGAAGCTGCTAATTTTCCAAATTAATTAACTGTTTGACTATTAATTATATAAAAAATGATCTAATTAAATAAAAAATTCAAAGATCAGACAATTAAGCTTTTTTTTTAAAATATAATGCTATTAATAGATTTTTCTAACTAGCATAGTATAGTAAACTATTTTAAATGAACTTAGCGCTTAAATGCTAGAGCTTTCTAAATTACTATTTAATCTGTTTTAGCATCTATAACACATTGAGAATTTTTATTTTACCTATACTAACTGATATAAATTCTCACCTTACCATAGATTTTTCTTAAATAGGTAATTTAAGCTTTTTATAAGTTGAATAAGTTAGTCTAGTTAGAACTCTTAAAGTGTATAAGCTACGTAAATATAAAAAACACTTCTTAGGCTATAAATTGCTTTATGTCTTAAATTAGTTTTTATTCATTAAGCTTTTCTTGCAATATTTAATTTACATCTTAAAAAAAATTAAAAATATAGACGTTTAGTATACAAACATCTTATTCTCAATCAAACTGTAACTAAACACAAGGAAAAAGATAAAAAGCCAACTTTAGAGTAAAATAAAAATAGTAAAGGAAAGAACTATGAAATTAAAAAATCTAAGGATATAAATTAGGAGGGAAAAAGTTAAAATATATCAAACAAACTTGATTAGTATTTTAGATATGAAAATTTCATAAATGAAGCATCTTTCTAATTATATTCATTTCTATCATAGTCTAAATAGTTTCTTAAAACAGGTGATTAAAGAAATAAATAAAATTACTTGATTTGAAGATAAAGAAAATCAAAGCTTATGAAAGTAATCATAATGAAATAAATTCAATTTTATTAAGATTTCTATAGTAAGAGAAGCATTACTAAGGAAATTATTTATTCATGCATAATTTCCAAATCATGCTAAACTGACTTTTCTCTTTTCATTTTTAATTTTAATTGTTCCTTTATGTTGAAAATCATTTTCTGTATACTTTGATTCTTACTAAATTTAAATTTAAATTTAAATTTAAACTAAAAGAGTTTTTTGACGTCTTTAATTGCAAGAATTGCTTCTTTCAATTATAGACGTTAGTAAATGTTTTTAATTGTTTTTTAATATTGTTTACATCTCATCATTTTTCTTTAATTAATTCTTCTTTCTATTCATCTTTAGCTTCTTCCTTTTTTGCTTTCTCCATTTCTAGAATCTCAAGTCTCATTGTCATTAGCTTCTTATGAAATATTTTGATCTATAAGCCTAAATACTCCAATTTAGACCTTGAAAATGAGTTTAGATATTCTTGATCGTATAGTATAAGGTGCCTTAAGTCATAATTTCTGATAATCAATTCATTATATTAGAATAGTACACACATTTAAAGATATGCTCGAAAGTTTCATACTCTCCACACATACAATAGGGATTATCAATGGGGTAATGACGATCTTAAAGATCCTTACGGAAATTATAAGTTTAGGTTCTAAGTTTATATATACTGATAATTTCCCGTCTATACTATTTGTTTAATTTAGTATAAGTAATTTGTGGAAATTGTTAAAGATTACTAAATTATTCAGTATATACTTTAGCTGTTTTCATTCTCATAAATTTTTTAGTAGTTACTTTGTAGAAATATTGTTGTATTTTTTCTCTTACATGTTTAGTAAAAGTTTTAAGATTGGTATTATTCTATTAATTCTGCAGATCGATATTATAAAGGTCTGATAATTGCTACACTTAATCGTAGTATTGAAATCCTTTTTTCCATATATTAATGAAAAGAGAGCCTATTGTTGATCTTGGAAAATCAGTACTTTCTTATTTAATTTTATGGTAGAATCTGAAGAATTTTATAGCCATAATAAAGAATTTTATAGCCATAATCTTTGATTCTTACTAATGAAAGTATTTACATAATATATAGCTACATTGCTACTGAGAAACTATATAGAGTTATAAAAGCTAGAGTTTTCTCCTTACTTAAGATAAATAACTTTGACATTCAAATCTATTTTTTTCATTTCTTATGAGATGGAGATTCAGTTTAAAAAAATTATTAATTTAGACTTTATAATTAATGGATATTTTAACACAAATTTATTGGACCATTTTCTACTCTTTAAGTGAAAATTCAAAATTAAAAGATTTATTTTATTAGGTAATTAAGTACAATGAAGGATAATTAAATCTCCTATAAGATATAAGCTAGAGTAATAAAATGGACCATTTGATAAATTAAAGTATGATCAAAACTCAATTAGCGATATAATTTATAAACTCAACTAATTAGAAATTTAAAGAAGATACTTGAAGAATTAAAACAAGTTACTATTTTTAAATACTGCAATAAATAAAGAAAAATAGTTTTACTTGTATCCTATAAATCTATATCTCAGATAATTTTTATAATTTTATTTAAGTTTTATTTGTATTATTCAAATAACTTTATTTTTCATTCTCAAACAGTGAGTTACTTTAATATAAAAAAGGGTTTATTAGTAGAACTTTTTAATTTTAAATAAAAATAACAAATTTAAAATTATTTATTGTTGCCTCTGAAAATAATTTTATTAAAAGTTTGCTTATTTTTATTTAAATTTTACAGTTCAAAAATATGCAAAAAAGAATAAAGTAAAGAAACTAAAATAAAGCTTTTAAAATTATCTAAGATTATAATATTTACTATAAATATGTTTATAGATTATAATATCTAAATTAAGTTTATATTAAACATATATAAACTATCTATATTTAGATACTACAACTCTATTAAAATTAATTATGCTATTTCACAATAATTAAACTATTATAATATAGATAAATAAAAATAGTGTTAGCTTTTTTGTATAATTATTTTAATAATTTTCTATTAAATAATATTTAATTAATATCACTATTTAGTTTATTAGCTCTAATTTCTTTTTTCATATTATCAATAAAGCTAGTGAAGAATCCTCTTTTTATCCCATACTTATATTATAGAATTTTATAACTTAAAAATGTTTAATTTTGAAGAATTTGCATATATCTTATAAACATAAAGAGAAGCGGATAAAACAAAAAACTAATAATCTAAGAAAAATTCTAAAATAAAGAAAGATTAATAAAAAATAGTATTTTATAATAGAGAAGATTTATAATAAACTTTTATTCTTTTTAATTAAATTGTATTAAGGATTAAAATGTTAGATACATATACTAAATTTTTTGAAAAGTTTAAGTTTTTAATTTCTCACAAAATCCTAAATTATATTTTAATATATTATTATGTTTTAATTATTTTAATATAATTTACTTTAAAATCTTTTAAATCTAATAATTAGACACTACTTCATAAAAATTAAATATACTATATATATTTATAAATTTGTAATTTTTCCTTTATTTTTATATATTAAAAAAATGCTCATAATCATTTTTAAAGATTGTAATGAAAGATTTAAATTATAACATAAATTAACATAACATAATTTATTAAAGTGACTTCACCTTTATTTGGTTTGCCACTAATTAGTTTATAAGTTTTAAGATGTAAATGAATCGTTCAGGTCTTCTTCAGAGCTTCTTCTATTGCATATCGTGTTGAACAGATTTAACCTTTCTTGATCTTAGGAATTTTTCTTCAATCTCAATTAGGTCTCGTCCTTCTTTTTTGAGCATTTACTATATCCAATAGTAATTAATCTCCACCGTATAATTTTTTCTTGTAAAATCTTCCTTCTGGAGAACAGTATAATTTTGTCATATTATTTCATATCTTTCAATTATTAGATTTTTGCATCTTCTGAAAATACCAGCATCTTCTAAAGATGTGTCCAATCTTTTAGCAATGAAAACACCTTGTTTTACAATATTTCGACTTATATCCTATTTTTAAGCATTTTTAGCTTTTTTTGGAATTTTAAAAAATTGACAATTTTTTTCCGATCCGAAAAAGAATTTAAATTTTGTTCTTTTATTACCATAGGATCATTATTAAGATTAGAATTGTATGGTTTATTAATTTCTACTATTTTTTGCTCCATTTTTTCCAGTTTTTAATTACCTTGCAACATCAAGGCTTTAGTGCTTATTTCCGTTTTTAACCATTAATTTTCGTTTTATAATTATTGCACAGTAAAAGTTAGAGAATCTAATCGTTAAATCAAGTATAGAAGTGATTGTTGCATTTTTTGTTTTTCGCTTCTAGGGAGTATATTTCAATTAGAGAGTTTTTCTGTTCGATTTCCTGTTAGTTTTTAGTCGATTATTTCTTAGGAGTCATTTTATTTAATTATTATATTAAATAAATAATTAGGGAGGAGCAATCCTCCAACTGAAAGTGACTTAAACTCTGGTACCAGGAAGTACCCCATAAGTGAAGAACCAGCCAAGAGAAGAGAAGACAAGATCGAAGAGGCATCAAGTAGCATTAATGACGAAAGATGTCAGATACTAAGGCCTCTTGGGTAGCATTCCGATCGCGGCCCTATAGAAGACAAAACTCACAAGGGAATGCTAGCACTGTTGAAGACTTCAGCAAAGAAATTTTTAACTTTAAAAATCTTTATTAAAGAGTTGCCCATCATTGAGGTGCTACACCCTCTATAATCTCATTTATTTATCATCCTGCAAGATTAACATTTAGAGTCATAGTATAATAAAAAAGGATAATATAAAATAAATTTGATTTAACTTCACATTTTTAATATCTTTATTAGTTAAAATATAAATGCATAAAGGAAATATAAGAGTAGCTTTCTCTTTTAAAAATCTAAAAATTATTATTTTAGTAAATTAAAATGATTGAGCAATTAATTTCTGGATATTTAGCTAATTTATCGTCAACTATTCAGATTATTATTATATTATTATAAAACCGCCATAGTTGTTTGAAGGTGAACAACAAGGTCATCTTCATCGGGGGTTGGGGAATTTAAGTACCCATAATTGACACATGTCATCCTCTGCTTTGGTGATGCAATGAGACGCAATCCTGCCATGTCCTTGGACCTCCAACAAGTATTAAAGATTACGAGTATTCTAAAATTATATCAGTATTGAACATTTTTATCAGTATTGAATAATTATACCAGTATTGAACAAGGTTTATCAGTATCTGATAATTTTATCAGTAACAAACATTCTTGTCAGTATGAAACATTTTTTTTAAAGAGCTGCGCACCAACGAGAGTGCTACGCGCTCTATAATCAAATTTATTTATTTATTTATTTATTTATTTATTTATTTATATGGATTATTTTTAAAAAGAAAATTATTTTGCAGACTAAATTTATTAAGAAACTCTGATTGATTAAAATTTAATTGTTTTAAAGAGTTTTTTCAAATAAATCTTTGACTAAATTCATTTAGGATTTTAAGTATGCTATCTTTAGTTCCAATAATTACATATCCAGGTTATGGTATCGTAAATCTTTATATAACTTAAATAAGTTTTTCATATCCAATTATATATTTATTTAAAAATATATTCGTAATTTTTTGTTTTGACGTTCATCCTCATACAGAAATTTGAATATTTACTTTTTTGCTAGTAAGCTCTTTCTATCAATTTATTCTACTTCTTATCAAAATCTAAAAACTGTTTGATGTTATTTTACCATTATCATATATTATATTTCTTGTAGTTCTTTTTTCATTGAAGTTATCTTTTCATACCTGTTTCTAGGTTTAACTATGTCATTTCCTACATATTTATAATATAAAAGTTTAACACTATTTCATTGCTAAAAGCAGCCACTATTGTAAATTCATTTTTAGTCAAACTTATTACATTAATAAATTAACTTATTCATTAATTTTATTTCAGCTATTCATTTAATTTTAGAAAGCAAATGTACCAAGTATTTAGAAGTTTTACTCTTCGTTCATATTAAACTCTTCAACACTTAGAGTTTAGTCCTGCTTAAGGCTTTGCAGCCAGTTATTTATTTGTTATTGTTGATTTTAAAACTTTTCAGTGATTTGTTTCAATTCTAAAAAGTAGTAAAACTTATACTTGTTTATATCTATTTGTAGTTTTTAAGCAACTGAGAATGTAATTATTTCTTCGATTCTTCCACTTACCAATATTACTCCTATATGTTTCTATTTGCCTATTTATTTATCTTTTTTTTTCTTTTTCTAAAACAATTTTTTTCATTATTTATTTCTATTATAACTCAATTCTGCATGCTCCTTTTAACTACTAAAGCAGATTTTTGCTAAATGTTTAACTTATTACCATAATATCTTATTAAATCTTAGTTTTAATAACTTAAATTTCTTTTAGTTTCTGATTTAAAGCTTAGAGCTTTTTAATTCTTTCTAGGATTTCAGGTAATTCTCATCTTTAGTAATTTTTTTGTTCTTTCTGAATTTCCTGAAATTGTTATGCTATATTTTAGACTTGTTCTAAATATTAGTTAGAAGTTAGTTGTTTAGCTATAATTAAATAACCTTTTAGCATATCAGATTTTTAGCAATCCTGTAGAAAGCTTATAATTTGCTTAGTTAGTTTCTATTTTAGTTTAAAGAGCTCTATTTCCTATTTCATATTTAGTCTTTAGGTCTCTTAGCTTTAATAAAAGTTAGTTATTTATTCTTATGATGAAACTTCTTATACAGACTTGCCTATTTGGGAATCATTTTTTGATAAGAATTTCTGAAATCTTTTATATTACAATTAGAAGCAACATGATCTTCTAAAGTACACCCATAGCAAACTAGAATTTAGTTTGTTAAGCAGAAAAGCTTTTTAGATAAACTGTACTCATTGCATTCTTATCCTTGCTTTTTAGATTACTTTTAAGAGAATTTCTAGAAGTTCAAAGTTAGTTGTAGCTTGTTCAGGATTAATATTAGAAATTTGCATACACTTATGGCAGGTGATTTGTTTCTAATCCTTGCATATTCCTTTAAATCATACTAAGCATAGAGCATGTCCACACTACAATATTTTAGGTATATAAGTTTAGCTTTCAAAATAATTTAAGTATATACTACACTCTGCTTGTATATCTAATTCTATTTAATACTCTCTATTTTATTCCTTCTATTTCAATATCTTACTTCCTTCCATATCAACTACCAATAAATATTACTGTTACTTCATTCCAACATTAGCATTATATCACACTTTTAAGAACATAAGTATTTACTTTTAGAGTTTTTTAGTGGAAATATAAAAATAATAAAAATATAAGTATTGCTAAAGCATATTAAAAGCAGATATACTTATAAATAATTAAATTACCTAACTAAAGTTAGACATCTACAGTTACATTATATATTAAGAACGTTGTAATCAATCCATTTAATAATTAGCCTAATAATACACTAATTAAAGAGAAAATGATACTCAAATAAATTAAATAATCTACTATAGTTTATTAGTTTACTATAGCATCCCTTTAATAAATAATAATAATTAGAATAATAATAAAAAATATATAAATAAAAGTATTATAAATTTCATACTTCATTACTTTAGCTTATTCAGTGAAAATTAATAATTCTAGTAATTAAATAAAAAAGAATTTAGTGGTAAATTTTATTTTTATGGAATTACGAATCTTTATCGATCAACTTTCTTTTTTTGTAAATATTTACTCTTTGAAGAACGATAATTATTTAAATAAAAGGAAAGTTTAATAAATAAATAAGTTATTGAGTTATTATTATTAAGACTTATTACGTTTTTAGATTTATAATGAAAAGAAAAATATAAAATGCCAAGGACTTTAAATATTTATTTTATAAAATAAATAAATAAATTTGATTATAGAGCGCGTAGCGCTCTCATTGATGCGCAGCTCTTTAAAAAATGTTTCATACTGACAAGAATGTTTGCTACTGATAAAATTATCAGATACTGATAAACCTTGTTCAATACTGGTATAACTATTCAGTACTGATAAAAATGTTCAATACTGATATAATTTCAGAATACTCGTAATCTTTAATACTTGTTGGAGGTCCAAGGACATGGCAGGATTGTGTCTCATTGCATCACCAAAGCAGAGGATGACATGTGTCAATTATGGGTACTTAAATTCCCCACTTCTGATGAAGCTTGCAATATTATTTCTTTTTCGCTCCAGAATTAAAAATTATAATAAGTCAGTGCCGAAGGTAAAACTAGCAGATGTCTCGAGGCTAAGCCAAAGCAGAGGAAGACATAAAGTCGATTATGGGTACTTAACTTCCCCAACCTCTGATGAAGATGACCTTGTTGCTCACCTTCGAACAATGAGCAAAGCAATTTAATATAATTATAATAAATCTAGTCATTCTAGCTTACTTAGAAAGCTAAAACAAAGTATCATATCTTAGATATTAAATGCTTATTTTAAAATAGTAATTGCTTGTCTTAGTTTATTATATATTAAGATGCTTATAGTTATATAATTCGGTCACTCTATTTTCAAAATATTCAACTGTTGGACAATTTCAAAAATTTTAATCCAGGTAAATTAAATTGGGAAATAGTTATAAATGGCTTTGTAAGTTATTAGTAATTTAATACTTCCATTAAGGTTAAGCTATACAAAATGTTAGCAATATCCTTAATTATTTCTTCTTTTCTTTTTAATAAATTGATCAATGTTTGAATATCTAATTTCTATAAGCCTTCTAACCTTATTTAATAGCTATTACTAGACTTTGCTTATCTAGAAATTAAATAGTTATTTATTATTTTATTTCTTCCCTAAATTTAGTAAGTTTCAGGCTTAATTTATTCCTTTAAGCAGAATTTAACTTAATTTATAAGGTTAAAGCTAATTTTTATATATTAGCCAAGCATAGTGTTTTCTCTTTAAGTTTATTATTAAGTACTCTATCGTTTTTCTTTAATTCAGTAGTTTACTAATTTTTAAAGAGCAAAGAAATCCTAAGAGTTAGCTATATATAAAAGCCTATTTATCTAAGTCTCTTAATTAAATACAAGTACTATCTTAACTATCATAAAATATTAACTGATAAAAAATCCTAAAACTTAATAAAATAGACAAACTAGCAAAAGATGCTAAAAGAGCAGACTTACGAAAATAAAAGTAAATGTAGGTAATAGAATGTAAGTCTATCTAAGTGTAAAATATTAGCATATACTGGGAGTTTATGATATAAATAATGGAAGCTTATAGTTTAAATTGTATATCTAAATAGAATTTTATAAATGGAAAATACTTTAAATTTATTGTGTACTAGTTGCTTAAATCCTTATGATTAAGATTAAAGACTTCCTAAGATAATAGAACTAGAGTATGTTATATGTTTGGAGTGCTCGAAAGAAAATATTGCTAAAGTATAGTAAAATGTTATCTAATTTTGAAATTAAACTGTTGACTAAAGATAAATAAGCTAGTAGAGAACTGAGATTAAAGCTTTACTTAGATTAAGATAAATCTAAGAAAGACAGTAAGAAGAATTGGAAGTTAAGCAAAACTAGAATGAAAAGGGATAAATTATAAGGATGCCTGATCAAAAAGGTAACGGTTAAAATGACTAGCAGTAAGGGAATTAGTCAGATAATGATTATTGTCCTTTATGCTGTTACAGTTTTGATTCTCTTAAATACTTTCCTTAAAAATAAACTTTGAATATAGTTTTATGCTTAAAATGTGCTTCCACAACCTGTACTAGAAAAAACAAGGAGGCTTCTCAATTAGGGATTTTTTTCCTAAATATAAGTGATCCTAACTAATTCAAGACTGAAATTAATTTATTACTATAAATAAGAAAAAACGAGGAAGAAAAAAGTAAAAATACAAAGCCTATCCATAAGTTTCAAAAAGGGAGAAAAGAGTAAATTTTAAATGCATCAGCTCCTATAACTAGTAATCAAAATGAACTTAAAAAAAAGTAAAAGGATATAAATTGTTGCTCTTAATGTAATAACCCTTATGATCAGTTTTAGTTTATTCCTAAAAGAATAAAATCGTATTAAATTTTATGTCTAGAGTGTGCTTTAAAAGACTTTGCTAAAGATGCTTAGGATAAAAATTATCCATTGACTAACAAATAAAAAATCCACCCATTGAATTCTAAAACATTATTCCATCTAATACTTAAATAGAACATTAAACAAATCATAGAATAAAACTAAGGCTAATAATAAAACTTTTTATTTTAAGAAGAGCAAGGCTAAATCATTTAGAGTAATACATAAACATTTTAAAAATAAAAAGATTAGTTGCTATAGGATGAATAAAGCTGTCCTTAATGTAAGAAGTAATATAACTGTTATAATCATATTCCTAAACAAATTAAAAGGTATCAAGTAAAATGTTTAGAATGTGTTAAAAACAGCTTGCCAGAAAATAGCGAAAAAAGTTTTGATTCCTAATTTTAGTAATCAAAATATATTAATGCAAACTAGTTAAGAACATAAATTACTTTACTGATAAAAAGCAAGTAAAGGTTAGAAGGATAATAAAATCAAAGCACTAAATAAGAAAACCAAAATGCTTCACCTAAAAGCAAAATACTCAATGAAGATAAAAATGAAAGATAAGAATAAGCAATATCCAAACAAGAAATACCATAAGAAAATTAATTTTAAACTTAAAAAATTTAAAGCAATTCGTCGTAGAAGAACGAGAAGTAGGACCATTAAAAAACAAATCCACCTGAGCTAAATAAATCAAAATCAGAGTAAACAAGCAAAACTAATATATATGAAAATGATTTTAGTTCCAATAATCAATTCTTTCTAGATTACTAGTATTTTACTTATCCTGTAGTTAAGTTTATTTCTGTTGATGAAGAGTAGAAAAAATAAATAAGTGGAATATAATAAGATTTTCCTGATGTTATATTCTTAAAAATAGATAGGGTTTGACAAGAAAATTTAAAAGGTAAATATTAGTGAAAAAAATACTCTGAGTGGACAAATTATGATGCAGAATTAAATGCTTGCATATATTAAGGGTTTAGGTTTAAATACACTAAGTTTTTTATTTGGCATTTAGAAATTTTCTATCTCATTCATATGTCATCCTCTAAATACCTATAAATAAACGTTAATACAAACTATGAAAGAGAAATCAGATTTAAAAAAGGAAAGAAGTTAAACTTAGTCTAATGGTTCTATTATAATAAAAAGGGCTAATTATAGTAGCAGGATGTAAAAGTTTCCAAAGAATTGGAAAAGCACTGATAGAATAAAAATAACAATTTCTAGATGGAAATTGATTATTAAAAGTATGAAATAGATTTAAAAAAGAATACTCAGACTAATGTAAAAACCTAATAGGTTTCAAGGATAGCAAGATAATATAACTTTTCTGAGGGTTTTCTTATAACTGGCAATTTTTAGGAAATAACATCTATCCAAGAAAGGTTCTAGTGAACATTTGATAAAGATTAACTCCTATTTATTTATCTATTTAATATCTTACATCAATATTATGATACTTTGCTCTTAGTTTTATTTACGATTTATAAAAATACTTAGTTTAGAATAAGCTATTAAAGCTCTTTTAATCAAAGATATGCATATAGACATAAAACTCTACTATTAATCTTAATTAGCCTAGATCATATAAATGAATAAGATAATAAACTAATAAAGAGAGATAAATAATTATAGTCTCTAAAGTTAATTAGATAAACATTATAAAACATAATAATTAGAATCTACCTATTATAAGGAAGGGTTAGCTTTTAAATAGTTTAAAAAAGAAATTTATATTAAATACATGATATAAACATTTAAAGTCTACTATACAGCAAAATTTATTATACCATTGATTTAAAATATTCTTAATTTAATGTTTAATGAAAATATGAACCTTTGAAATAAATTTAAGGAGATATATTCTAAAATTTTTAATATATATACAAAACTTTAAGATTTTATTCCTAACTTGTTCATAAACAAAAACTCAAAACAAGTCTCTTCGGTAATAAAGGACTAGATTAATTTATATAATACTTAAATAAATAAACTTTAGATAGTTTTCTTATTCTTTGTAAAGAAACTACAACCAAAACGATATTCCTAACTTTTTGAAGGAATATATGTTTTATATTAATTTCATTTTTTGGTCATAACTAAATGAATTATTGTATTAATAAGTTTAGGAAGCTATTAAAGAGACTAATAAAATGCTTTATAAAATAAATTGGCTAAATAGCATAGACTAAGAAAATTAAAAATTTATCTTACTTAAAAGCTAAAATCAAACTTATGGTGATTTTATAATAAATGTAAGACTTGAGAGTAAATATAAACCATTACAAAAATAAACGCTTATAAAGTTCTAGTTAATATTTTCTTAGTAATAAGCCAAATTCTTTAAATGTTGCTATTAAATCTAAGTTTTTACTAATAAAAAGCATCCAAACATAGCACAATAACTCTTTAAAATAAAAATATAAAAGCTATGTAATTATTTATTAACTAAAATGATGATATTAAAATAAAAGTCTAGTTATGTAAATAAGAAATATTATCCACAAACTCTAGTCCTTATAACTCATAATACTCGTACTATCTTGCATAACTCTTGTCATAGCTTAATTATTATTTTCTATTTCATTAATTAAAAGGAATTTTATTATGTTGTAAAGAGTGGTATAGAATAAAGCTATTCTAGTAAAGCTAAAATTATTTATAACACTTATCTAGAGTCAAAGTTGAGTAATAAAATTTAAAAAAAATTTAGTTTAAAAGGTTAGAATGAAATTTTATTTAAAGGGATAAATAAATAAAGTTTATAGTTATAATGAAGGCTTTATTATTATTAATGCTTGCAAGTTTAGCACCTGCTTAGTTTCCTTACTGTCTCTAGAAGTGCAAAACGGAGTTGCATATTCACTTAGATAGCTCTTTCTCGCTTGAATTCGGTCTTAGCTTAATCAAGAAATACGAACCTACAAGTTAAATTCAAACTGTGGATTAGCTTTAGGAAGCTTTGAAATTTGAGAATTATGATGAATTTATATAGAAATGAATTTGAATGGCAAGCTATTTAAGAGAAAAGGAAGATTATTATAACTTAGCTATTGATGCTTTGAGAGTTTTGAGTGAAAGAGGAGTACTTTATGTCGAATTTACTTATAACTGCTAACCATCTGAAAGAATAGATAGTTACGATATTGCAGAAACTCTAATAAAGGCATTTAGAAAAGGAACCTAAGAATTTGATATTGAAGCTAATTTAATCATCAACTTTTTTAGAATTGGGAGTTTAAATGAAGCCTAAATGATTTAAATTTTAGATAATTTGAAAGAGTTTATGAATATACCTTCGCCAAGAATTTGTGGTATTAATATATCAGGACAAGAAGTTAGAAACTCTTCCTTTTCTTTTATTCGTTTATACAATCACGCAAGAGAATTAGGTCTTAATACAACAGTTCACACTGGAGAAGACGGAGATTCTTAAGAAATATGAGATGCTATAAAAAATTTGAAACCTGATAGATTAGGCCACGGAGTGAAAGCCTATAAAGATTAGAAGTTAATGCTTTATTTGAAAAAAAAAAAAAAACCTATGGAAGTATGTGTAACGAGTAATATTAAGACCAATACAATACCTCCTCCAATAGCAAATCATCCTATTAAGCTTTTTTATGACTATGGAATGTATGTTTTTTTTAACTCTGACGATCCCCTTTATTTTGGAACTTATATCGATACTGAAATGCAAGTTCTGATTGATAATTTTAAATTTACATAGGAAGACATTAAAACATTTTTCAATAATGCTTTCTAAGCTTCATTTACTTCAGCAGAAGAAAAAGAAGCTTTAAAAAGAAAATGTAGATAGAAATGTGATAATAAAGTCAGCATTTTAAGCTATTTATAGGATTGAAAAACATTTATTTGATTTAATCTTCTATTACTAACTTAAGCCAATTTAATAATAAGCATATTCAAACTTAATAATCAAACATAATTAATAATATTTTAATAAATAATAAAAAATTCTTATTTAATAGCTCTTTAAATAATTACGAATCAAGCATATTAAAACAAAATAAAATTAGTTTCAATTTAGTAACAAAAATAGAAGTTTAGAACTGACTAGCTTCTAACTCATAAAGTCAGAATTAAATATTTAACTTTATAGATTTATTTAGGTTTATAAATAGCTTTATGCAGATACTTTTTATAATCTATCTGCCTTTAACTCTTATAGGTTTTATAGGAGAATACATAGAAAGCTTCAAATTTATGAATGTTTTAATGTTTTATTATATATATAAAATAGTACCTAAGAAATTACCTCAATAGATTTTAACTTTATTATAATATAATTAAAACTTTAACTTATCATTAGCTTCTTCTACTACTATTTATCAATTACTAAGATATTAAAATTCTTAAGTTTAATTCTTAAATTAACTACCATTTTGAAATTATTTATGAGAGTCAAATTATACCTTTATGTAAACTTCTTTACTATTAATCCTTTAAGTTGTAGTAAAACTAATATGATTGAAATGCTAAAAATTAAAAATGCAGATCTAGATCTTAAAAAATAAAAGGCTAATTTCCTAAAGCTAAATGCTAGCATTATTTTTTTTGATTATTCTTTAGCTTTAATTCTAACTTAAATATTTGATCTTCTAAAAATATAGCTAAATAAACTAGTTTACTAAAAATAGATTTAGAAATTGAAAGACAAGGGTAGATAAATTTAAATTTTTAGATATATTAATACACTATGAAAGTAATAAAAATGATGTAGTTACTTTAAGTTTATTTATTTTTCATTTTAGCAATTAAAATTAATCATAAAAATTATACAGCTTTAATATAAGGTTGCTATCTACCTTTTTGTTAATAATAGCCTTATTTATTTGCCTTTTAGTTAATAAAGAAGAAAATTTATTTTAAAGATTGTAATGTAAATATTTTATCCTTAAAAGTTGTAAAAAATTTTATTAATTTATAATAAATAAATAAATAAACGAGACCATAGAGCGCGTAGCACCTGGTGCGCAGCTCTTTAATAAAGATTTTTTAAGTTAAATAAGTTCCTTGCTGAAATCTTCCACAGTGCTAACATTCCCTTGTGAATTTTGTCTTCTATAGGGCGCATCATAATGCTACCCTAAGGATCCTTAGTATCTGGCATCTTTTGTCATTAATGCTACTCGATGCCTCTTCGATCTTATCTTCTCTTCTCTTGGTTGGTTCTTCATCTATGGAATACTTCCTAGTAAATAATTTCCTTTTAGTACATAATTATTTATTAAATTTATAATGGATACATGATTTAAGAGATTATTTTTATTTTAATAAAGGAAATATAAAAATTAGAAATTCTAGCTATCTTTATTTGTTAAGTTGCTACTAATTTCGAGCAAACTTATCTATCACTTTTTATTTTTATATGATTTATAAAATTTAATTCTTCTTAGTATAGTTTTATTTTATTATTTACAGCTTTAAAATTATTTTCTTTATTATTATCTTTAATAACCAATAATTATGTATAAGAACAGTTAGATAATGAGATGCTTTATCTTAATATAGTGAAAAATTATATTTAAAATTATTGGATTCTAACACTTTTATGCTTATGAAATTAAATCTTTTTTATAAAATGCTTCTTTATAAAATCTAAGTATTAATACAAAAAATAAATACCAAAATTATAGTTTCTTAAAGATATTAATTTAAAAGAATGGATAGAATAATAAAGGATATATAAAAGTTAGGTAAATAATATAAAAACATACCAAAACTTTAATAGCTAGTGATAGTTATAAGAATGCTAACTAAAATAATATATTCTGTTATATTTGTAAATAGCCAGTTGATTCTTAATCAATTCAAAATTTTATCTTATTACGCTATTTTATATATATACTCTTTTTTATAATACTGGAATTATATAAGTAATCATTTTAATTTATACATAATAATTTAGAAAATTATGGATAGGATGTCTGGTTCCCTTGAATCTATTGAAGAAGAAGTAAGTCCTATAGCAATTAAGAATGAGATACATAATTCATAGTAAGGAGGATTTATGTTTGCAAAAGACTGAATAATTTCTACCTTAAATTTTCCGTTGTCTACTCTTAATACAGGAAAAGATACCAATCCTCTTGGAATTGCTCTCAATCCTAGTTTTAATAGTTCTTTAAGTTCAAATTCAATTAATTTTAATCAAGTAAGTGAAATAGAACTAAAGAAGAATCAACTGTTGTAGAAATATCGTAACTCTTCTACTAATAAGAAAAGCCCTTTAATTTTTTAAAACTAGCTAAAAAATATACTAAAGAAGAGATTGTAAACTTCCTCTGCTTAAAACTTGGGCCATCTTTAATCTCTCATTTAGACTACTTAAAAAAGATCAAAATCACATAATTCTATATATAATAACCCTACGGAAATTTTAGGTCTTTAAAGGAATGTCATAAAAAAGATCAAGAAAGAGGAAAAGAAGAAATGCTTATAAGATAAAATATTATAAGAATAAGAGACACAGTATAATCTCATCAAGAAAATGAATAAAAATAAAACAATAGCAACCTTCTTTTTACTATTTTTAGGATTTATCCTTGCAAAAATAATAGATTTACTTTTCTAAGTAAAATAACAATGTGAATTGCTTTAATTAAATTAAACTTTCCTTTTATTTTTAAATTTAACCCCTTTATATAACCAACTTTACTAAATTTCGATATCTAAAAGTTCCTAGGATTTTAGAAAATATTCTTCTTTATTTATAGAGTAAAGAATCAAATTATATGATACTTTACTATTTAATCAATTATTAAATTTAAATATACATTTACATAGAAATATGGACTTCTCTTTGAAAATTATAAAAAAGATTAAAATTAGTAATGATTTAATAATTTTGTATATAGCTAAGTAAAGTTGAAAACTTTGAAATAATTTATTGAAATTTCTAGTTTTTAAATATTTAGATATGATCATTATCTAGATAGTTTGACAATAAATCACATTTGTAGAGGAAATATTAATTAGAAGGCTATTGAACAAAATTTGATTATGTAAATAGATTTTCATTTATAAGCATTTTATCAAATTAAAGAAGAAATCAAAATATTTTTGGATTTTATATTATGCTTAATACTTTGTTTGAAGATTTTGGAATCATTCATTTAATAATATCACTTGTATCTTTATTAAATATGACTAGGAAAAATTTAATTTATTATTTATTTAAAAAAATCGGTTTCATTTATTCAAAAATTAAGGTATAATCACTTTTACTCTCCCAAAATTCCTTTAATTTAAATATAAAATTATATTTAAATTTCTATCAATAATTGATTTCATAAAAAAAGAAAAATAAGTTCCTTTAAATTTTATTAGCTTAAGACTGAAAAAAAATCTTATAAAAAATTAAAATTTTTACAGTTAATTAAGACATTTAAAATTTGTAATGTTTTATAAAAAGATATATAAAATAATAAATTATAAACAATAAAAAAGATACTGTTTTAACTATGAAAAAAATTTTTAATTGTATAAATTAATTTTTTAGAAATAAAGAATAAAAATTCTTTTTTAATTATTGAATTAATTAAATTTAGAAAAATAGTAAATTCAATCTTAATCCAAGATAAATATAACTCTTATCAAGTTGATTTCATAACTAATATGATTAAGATATTTTATATAAATAAATAACAGCATGCTTTATAAATTATAGCATTTTTGAAATTAAAAATATTCATATTTGTAAACTAACTCTTCATTATTTATACTTGTTATTTCTTTTTATTTTTAGATATTTTTATATAGTTTACTTTACAAATCTTTTAATCTAATAATTATTGCCAATTAAAAAAAATCGAATAAACTATAAATGATTTTAAATTCTTCCTTTGTCTTATAATTAAGAAAAATGTTCACAAATACTTTCAAAGCATTTTTTTATATTTTGAGAAATTAAAATTTATTATTTTTATAAATCTTACCTACTTATTTTAATATCATTTGTTTGAAAATATTAATTGAGTATAATGTTTCTCTATTGTTAGCTACTGTTTTTATTCATCTTTTTATCCTTAGTTGTTTTGTAACTTTTCTTTATTTGTTAGTGTTTTTTAATTTAATTATCTCAATTTCTCTTTAGTCTTATAGAACATATATAAGCTCTTAAAATTTCTACATTTTATTGTCTCATTTAATTCTATACTATAAATATTAAATTTAATACATTTTTTAAATAATATGATTCTTCATTAAATATTCTTGATAATAATAAAAAAGTATGAAATAAAAATAAAATTAGAATAAATAAACCAAATAGTGATATTAATTAAATATTTATTAGTAAAATGATTAAAATAGTTATATAAATATGTATAACTAATATTATTTTTATTTTCTATATTATTTTTTTTTAATTATAACATAATTCATTTAAAATATAATATGTAGATAGTAAATATATATAGATTTTATATCAAAAAGTCAAAAAAAAATGGAATAATAGGTCCGTCTTTCAAAAAACTTAATAAGGAAAGCAAGAAAGCAAGAAAGCAAGAAAGCAAGCGACGAAAGAGGAACTAAAAAAATAAAGACAATAATAAGAATCTAGCTCTTCACCTGAAGGAAAAATAATGATAGGTCCAGCTGAGTCAGTTAATCCACAAATTTAGAGTAACGACTTTCTTCAAGATTAAATTGAAAAAATGAAAGCAATGATCACTAAATAAGATGAAATTATATTCAATTACGGAGATCAAATTCGAGAACTTATGGATTGCATCGAGGATTAAAACAACGAATTAAAAATATTGAGAAGCTAGCTAATAAAAAGTAGTCTAGTTACAGAATAGTAATTATGAGAAATGTCATAATCAAATTTTAAATAATCTCAATGCATGATTATAGAAGAAACTCCAATCCAATTTTAGAATACGGAATAAAATAAACCTAATTAAGAATAGGCAAGCACGGATTTAACTAAAAGAATTGAACAACTGGAAAATAAAATATTTAAAAAGAAGAAAACTGAAAAACTAATAAAAAATTGTTGGTATTGCTACTCACGGAATCACTTACTAAGACACTGTAAAGAATGAAAGAATTTACAGATAAGAGAAGAGCAGAAAACATGAAGAACTTTAAATAAACTATGGATTATTGAAAATGGGGTTTACAGACAAAAACTTTTAATACGTAACAAAGAAAATTAACAGTTGTAACCATCCACTTACAAAAAAGGTCGGGGAAGACTTACCACGTAAAAAAATTGGTCTGCAGGTACCTGATTGAAAGCCCAGGGATAGCAAACTTTTATTTAACACTAAATTCCTTTATTATTATTATTATAGATTTTATATCAATTTAATATAAACTTAATTTAGATATTAGAACTAAAATATGTTTAAAGAAATAGAAATTATCTTAGATAATATTTAATAGTTTTATTTTAATTATTATGCTTTATTATTTTTATATGCTTTTGAGTTGTAAAATTATAATAAAAGTAGTCATATATTTAATCGAACCTTTTTATAATGCAACAATAAAGAATTTAAATAATTAATTTTAATTAGTTTATAATTAAAAATTTTATTAATGAAATTCTTTCTGTTTATATTAACGAAATGCTACTATTTAAACATGAAAAATTTAAGTAGATTAAAAATTTTTAATCAAGTAAATAAGAGACAAAAATTAAGTTTTGCTTATAGATTAAATTTTATTAAGAAATTTAGTTTTAGCTCTGTTTTATTAATTAACTAAATAATAAGATTTCAAGTTATTTATTTTAACTATAAAGTATAGTATAACTATATTATATTTTATTTTTATTAATATACTTAAAAAATAATTCCAACTAAATAAATTCCAAATATTTCTCTATCTTTAAGAGTGCTATCTTGATTCCCAATTCTTTCTTACCAACTGAGAATAAAATTACTCCTTCTATAGATTTTTTTAATTTTCCTTCTTTTTAATTTTCACATTTAAGAAAGTGAAATTTGATAGATCAAAATAATATAGATAATTAACTACAAAATAGTATTTATTTCAATCACTTTTGTAATAATAATGCTTCTCAAAAGTTTATTCTATCACCGAACTACTTTAAGTTATATAATTTAATTATTATGGAAGTTAAATCTTAAGCAAGATGATTAATTTTCTCTAAATAATCCCTTTTAGTTATCTACTACATAAGCTAGATATTTAATAGTAGATGCTTAATAATTTTCAGTTGTTATTATAAATTAAAAGCTATCTAGTAAATCTTTCACCATAATTATTAGAGTAAATAAATAAAAATAATTGACAATGATAATATAAATAAAGCTACATAATTAATAGTTATAATTTATTAATAAAGATAAATAAATAAATTTAATTATAGAGAGCGTAGCACTCTCGTTGGTGCGCAGCTCTTTAAAAAAAATGTTTCATACTGACAAGAATGTTTCTTACTGATAAAATTATCAGATACTGATAAACCTTGTTCAATACTGGTATAATTATTCAATACTGATAAAAATGTTCAATACTGATATAATTTTAGAATACTTGTTGGAGGTCCAAGGACATGGCAGGATTGTGTCTCATTGCATCACCTAAGCAGAGGACGACATGTGTCAATTATGGGTACTTAAATTCCCCACCTCTGATGAAGCTCGCAATATTATTTCTTTTTCGTTCCAGTATTAAAAATAAACGAAGCCAAGTCAAGCCATTGTCGAGGGTCTAAGGATCTTATGTCTCGAGGCCAAACCAAAGCAGAGGAAGACATAAAGTCAACTATGGGTACTTAACTTCCCCAACCTCTGATGAAGATGACCTTGCTACTCACCTTCGAACAATGAACAAAGCAATATTATATATATAATATAATAATAGAATATTTATTAATTTAATAAACTTTTAATAGCAAATATAATAAATATTGAGTATATATTTAATATCTTTATCAAATAAAATCATTCTAAGCTTTAACTATTTTATATTTTTTAGGAATATAAACATTTCTTGTAAATTATAAAAAGATAATTTAGAATAAATATTAAAAGAAAATTAAAAATATCTTGACTGCAAATATTGAATAAACCATATAGAACTATAAAGCTATAGAGATTATTTCCAAGTAAAAGATCTAGCTTCTTGAAGAATTTTATATTACCAATTTGATATTTAACTTTAAATTTTTACCCAAGCTCATAAATTATTCTTTTATAAAGAAAAAAACTTTTATAAAAGTTAATTGTGTGATTAGCTATATAATAATTTAAAATTTTAATGTTTAAATATTAAAATTAATTATATTAATATACTAACAATTTTAATAGTAATCTTGAAAGATAAAAATAAGCTTTACTTGAAATAGCAATATATTATATAAATTTGATGCTTTTACTTCTTAATAACCATTTATGCCTAAAAATCCCATTTTTTCTCTTGCTTTAAATTTTCGATATTTTTATCCTCTTTTCGCATTTTATCACTTCTTTAATAGCCAATATTATAAAATCATAAAATTTTAGATGGAAATTGTTTAAAAATATATAGTTCTAGAGTTAAAACTTGAATATTTTATTACAACTAAACAAATTATTGGCTTACTATATTTATATCGTCGATCTAATTCACAATAAGAGATCTAACCGACTTCCAATTTATTTTTTATTTTTTTTAATTTTAATAAACTTAATAATTAAAAAATTAATCTATTTTAATATCTAAATTAGTTATATTTCTAGATCAGTTTTAATAATTTCATTAAGAAAAGATAATATACATAATTTAAGAAGATAAAGCTGATATAATTTTATAAATGATTGACAGCTTCTGAAAGAGCTTTTTTGAGACCTTTAAATAGAAGGAAATAAAGTCAGAAACTCCAATTCTCCAGCGCATATGTACACTTCAAAAAATATAACTTTCTTCTGAAATTCTTTATTATTTTGTTAAAGGAGTTAAATATGGCAAATATTTCTAAACCTTTCATTATGGGATTATACTAATAGGACTAAATTAGAACTTACCAAATAACATAACTCTAGAAACATCAAATATGGAGAAAAACCAATCAATCAACAAGAAATTGCCAAACATCAGGAAATGAGAGCCCTCGAATTTGGAAATGAGCAAGTTAATATTGTTCAACTAACGCTAAGGATCATTAACCTCAAGGAATAGATGAAAAAGTTCATAGAAAAGTTGAAAGAGAAAAATCAATAGGATGCATTCAAAATCGATAACTACGAACGCCAGATAATCCATTGCTAAATATTAAGAACTACCAAAATTGCTTCCCAATCCAGCTGAATGAATGTAGAACAAATAGGAATAAGAGCTATAGTAATTAATGCAAAAAATTAAACCAAATTAAATCTACAAAAAAATTAAAGAATGTGGAACTAAAGAACAAACTTAGAAAAAGAAATTGATAAGAATTGCAAAGAAATGTTGGAAATTTCAACAGAAGCAACGAAGCTATTAGATTTAACAGAAATAGAGAAAAATGAGAAGAAAACAGATTAAATGGACTGCATTGTTGTGTGAGCGAGATATTAAATAAAATTAAGAAAGATTGGAATAGTCCAAGACTGCAAATGAAAGGAAGGAAACCTGGAGAACCCAAGTTCTCAATCTTGTTAAATTAGACGTGCCAAGCAATTTTATTAAACAGCAGAGATCATAAAATGCTATTCTTCGAACGGAATTGAGATTTCCTATCGAAAATGATATTAAGTTAATAAATAAATAAATTGGAGCTTATGCAGGTTTTCAGTAAAAGATTATTTGAGTGACAGAATCAGCATATTCTATATTTGATGATTTTAGGCTTGAATTCGGAGCATAAGTGATTCTCTATCTTTTCTATTCTAGTTGTTAGGTTCTATTATTATTTTTATTCTTATTAATTCTATTTTTTCTATGTTTATTAATCTTATTCAATATCCATTATGTCAACTTTGTTCGATCTAGATTAAGATTATGGTCAGAGTTGTTCTTTATTCACTACTTGACTTTGTATCAGTTGGTTCCTTAAGCATTTGGTTTCCTAATTAAGTTCTTCAATTGTATTTAGGAGTTCCCTTATCTTTTCCGCGAAATTAAATATTACCTCAACATTCTTTTAAAAATTTTCTTCATAAATCAAACTTGATTGCTTAACGATTTTGTCGCATAAAATTCCTGTTCCTTAGTGTTCCCTTAAAGGTGTTTTCCTTTTACTGATGGAGGAGAGTCAGGGTCAGTAAATTCTTTTATTTGACGTTATATTTGTTTTTGTGCAAACTTCCTGGTTTTCTTTGCTTTATTTTTCTTTTGATTGCTTTCCATTTTTTATTTTAATTTAAGTCAATTGTTTAGGAGTTAATTATTAGATCTTAAAGTTAAGATCTTCTTAACTATAAAATAATTAATTCTATTCTCGATTCTTTTGATATTCCATTTGTTCCTGCATATAAATCATCATCAGTAAATTGAATTTCATACCTATATGAAAATTCCAGTTTCAAAAAATTATAATCATAACTTAAATTCCCTTTTTTCGTGTCTGTTATCATTTCTACTGAATTTCTCCCATTTATTAGTTGAAATTACTTTCTGGACCATATTTAGTCCATTACTGTTTGAAAAGCGTCTCAACTCGTTAAAAATTATAAATCAAGATTATCCAAAATCTTCTTTTTCAAAATAAAAATAAAAATAATAGTAGCATTCTTTACTTACTCCTAGTTTATATTTCATATTATTTAGTTAAAATGTAAATTTATAAATTCTATTTTTCTTTAAGTTAGGCTTCATCAATATTCCTTTATAAGTTCCGCCTTATGTCAAACAAGCTGCTTTCTTATCTTCTTGGATTATTAATTCTTCATCTCTAACTTCAATATTTCATTAAAATTTTGACTGCAAAATAAATTAGGAAATATTTTATATTTGGAAAGAAGAAAAACAAGTCTATTAAAAAGTTACTTTGCTAGTTATTTGGGATTGCTAACATAGATAGCATAATCTAATAATTTAGACGAATTTATATTATTTTAAACTTTTTCTATAAATTGAATACTCTAGGTAATTTTAATATAATTAGTTAAATTAAAAAAGTATCTACAAGTAAACTAAAACCTTCAAATTTAAAATTTAATATATTTTATTAAATAAACCACTAAAATTAGATTATATATCTATTTTATTTAGCTTTTAATTTTATTTAAATCAAAATAAAGTAAAACAGTTACCTTCTGAAACTAAACACTTATATTTTACCTACAAATTAATGCTTATTTAAATGTTTAAAAAAGGATAAAGCAAATTAAATGCCAAGTATCTATAAGCAAATAAATTTTTATTATAGAGCTAAACTTTTAATATTAATGATAATGTATAAACAATAAAGGCTTTTCTTTTATAATGATATTTAGATTAATAATACACGATTATATATTCCTTTCCAATTTAATTAGAAAGTATTATCTATAGATTTAAATTAAAGTTAAATTAAGTGTTAAGGAAGGGACTGTTATCTTAATAGATGCCTACCTGATGTGTGTTAAGTGCACATCATCACTAATCTTTTCTTCTTGTTGTTGTCTTCCTGGGCTAACCTATTGTCTCGCCTGGACCCATTTCTCGGTTTTATAGGCGAATATCGCCATCCAGTCCGTCTTCAACTGGCAGAAACCGCCGATCTGCCTAGGTAGCTCCTAAAAGGTGGAGAGATCACTCCAAGGCGGCACCTCAGTCTAAGTTAGTAGGAGGTGTAATTGAGTCCCTTAGTTGGGAAGTCCAAGGATGAATGCACTACAGAGTGCACAAGTTATTGAGGGAGGGTAATTCAGCCTTTCTATGGCCTATTTCTCAGCACGGGGGATTGCATCTTCATCGCAAGTCCCTTTAAACCTGCTGAAGGTCCCTTGTGCATCTCAGGTCCCATTTCCACCCTCTTTAATTTCAATTATATTATCTATAGATACTAATAAAAATCTAACAATATCTTATGAAAATTGAAAAATATTTTAGAGCAAAATAAACTTATTATTTATAGACTGAATGTACTTTCCTAATTGAAAATATGCTTTACTTAATAAGTATAAAATTTGTAATTTAACTACAATTTTTTACTAAAACTCTTTATTTTAAGACTGTATACAAGCATTGCTTGTATATAAATTTTCGTATTGATAGTATAATTTTTTTTAATTCTTAAGTATAATGAAATAATTACAAATTTTAAATTTTCATTCTTATTTTTCTAAATTTATTTACTATAATTATTAGGTGCTTTTTAGTTAGCTGGCTAAAGAATTAAATATTTATATATATTTGAAAAGAGAAATTAAAGAATTATGAATATGAAGTAATTTATATTAAGACCTTTAATTATAATAATCTTTATATATAAGCAACTATATATCTTAAATCACTTTATTTTTATTTTTTAAATCAAAGACATAAATTCTTTGATTTTAGCATGTTACTAAAAGCATAAAATAGATTTGAAGATATGTAAAGTAATCCAAACATTTAAGAGATAAAGTCTTAAATATTATAAAATTTAGCAAAATTTAAATTAGCTATAATAATAGAAATATTAATTATAACATAAATAAAAAGCCTACTTTTAATAATTAAATTACTATATTTATAAATAATAATCATTTTTAATTTCTTAGTATATTAAATTAAGTAGACTAACTTAATACATTCGTAAGTTAAATATAATTAATAACTAAAATGGGACATAATATAAAAAGAGATGCCATTTAAAAGAGGAAGTTATTTTAATTGTGGAGATTAAACAATTTAGTTTTTATATAAATTTCCTTAATAAATATTTTGATCATAGATTTAACTGGAAATGGTAGAAATATATTAAATAAAAGAAACTATTTCCATTTCTAATATGAGCATTTTTTAACTTAAAGATTAATAAAAGTTAAATTGATTCAATTATTTGTAAAAATTATATGTTTATATAATGAAATATAAATACATAAATAACAATCTTAGTTTTTATTAAAAGGATAACAAAACGAAGAATCTAAATTATTTTTTAGATTATACTTATAGTTAATTTCAGAAAATAGTTTATTAGTCTTTGTTTAAGAGTTACTTGAAGTCTAGAATTAATTATTAGTTCCTATTTGGCATTCTTTGTGGCATATATATACTTACATATTTTCTTTTTATATATGAACTTATAACAAAAGGATGCTATTCAAAATCAAAGTCAAAATAAAATTGCTCAGCATTTTTGAAATTAAAAATTATTTAAAAAACTTATTGTTTATGTGAGAAATAAACTAGCTATATTGGTATAAATATACACATCTAAGATGCAAAATATTTTAAAACATTTTAGTATTTTGCTTTACCTTCATATATTTTCGAGATTTTTGTAATAAAGCAGTTTAAATAATTTATATATAAATTATTTAATTAATAAATTAACGTGAAGTCACTGTTAATAGGTTTGCCATGAATTAACTGTTGATGCTATTTAATTATTCTCATAATTATGCTATCTTAATCTAGCCATTCAATGAGTCACATCAACTTCTCCAAATGGGAATCTTTTTATTAAAAATTTTTCTCAATTCTTTGCGCAAATGATCCAGTTTTCTAAAATAAGACTCTAATAACAATTATAAATTAAAGATATTAAATGATTCATTAGTCAAACCTTTGTACAACTAGCGCCAACCTTCGACTAAGTTAAGCTTGTCTCATCCGAACTTGTCCAGCCTTATATGTGGTGGTATCTAATGTGAGATTACTCGCAATTCAGTATACACTGCATTAGATTACCTACAAGTTCTCCCGACTTTGGTCGACATCCATATTTTTAAAATAAATAATATCTTGAAAAGGTTAAAACAAATTTTATTACATTAAATAAAAGAAAATTAAATTTATTTATTTCAAGCTTTCAAACATAAAGAAAAGAGATAAAGGAATTAAAAATTAATTTCTAACATAAAAATAAGAAATTAAGCATAATAAGTGTCTAAACTGGAATTTAATTAAAAAATTTTAATATTTTAATAATTTAAATTAATTAATAAAACAAACTTATCAATAATATTAAAGTTTAATATTTTACCAATCTTTACTTGGACTTCATTTTTATCTTGACTTAGGTATATCAATTTTTATTTAAATTTTTCTTGATGTTTATTGTTTGAAAAATTTAATAATAATAAATAAATGAGATTATAGAACGCGTAATACCTCAATGGTGCGCAGCTCTTTAATAAATATTTTTAAAGTTAAAAAAGTTCCTTGCTGAAGTCTTCCACAGTGCTAGCATTCTCTTGTGAGTTTTGTCTTCTATAGGGCCGTGATTGGAATGCTACCCTAAGAGACCTTAGTATATGCATCTTTCATCATTAATGCTACTTTAAGTCCCTTCTATCTTGTCTTCTCTTCTCTTGGCTGGCTCTTCACCTTATGGAGTCTTTCCTGTTGCCAGCATTTTTGACAGTTTCAGTTTGAGGATTTCTCCTCCTTATTTATTTATATATATAATAATTAATTTTTAATGGCTAATGACAGTTAAATTCTTGTCGTGATACTTTCCCTTAATGGTTCTTAATAGATATTACTGGTATATTTTGCTAATCAGTTCCTGCGACAAGAGATCATCATAAATAATTAATAAAATCTTCTTAATCACAGACTTTAAACTTCTACCAAAATATAATCATGCAGATTTATTCCTTTTAAGATCTTAGATCCAAGCTAGACCTTTGGCTAATTGATTGCATCAGACAATTCAAAATCTTGCACTTACCATTCTTTTAATTACTGAGTGATTAAATTTTATTATTCTGTTATAATATTGAAGCTTTTTGATTTTTAAAGCTTTTTAAATTAATTTTATAAAAATAAAAAAGATTTAAAATTCTTTATCTAGTAAACTAAGTTCTAAAATTAAAAAATTATTAGCTTTATTAAATTTCTAGCATCAAAAGTAATTCCTAATTCCATACACTTAATTTAAGAAAATAGTTATAGTTAAAATATAAAAATTATTTAAAAGATATAAGTATATAAAGTTAAATTCTTTAAAAGTATCACTTGCTGCTCTCATTTTCATTTCCAATTGAAGAAATATTATAAATTCACTTTGCTTTCTTTATATCGTTATAACCTAAACTATAACTAGGATCATATATATATACTTTTCAATTGTAATCGAAAGGTCCGTATCACAAATATTGATTCTTTTAAGTTTTTCAATTTTAGCAGTGAGTTTTGATTTGATTCTTATCGAATAAGCATGTCTTAATAATTGGTGTAGAATTGTTAAAAATAAGTATAGCATTTATATTTTTTATAAAGTGTGCTGTGATTCAGATTGTTGAAGCTTATAATTAAGCTGAATGTTTTTATCTTTTTTATATATTTATATCGAAAACATCAATTGTATTAACATACTATTTTGATGTATTTCCACCAATCACATAAATACAGTTATCCATAAAAGCTATTCCAGCACAATATATTGTTCTTAAAGTATCAGGAAATTCTATATTTTTCTTGTTTTATAGATTAAAACTTTCAACCTTTTTTCCGCTGCCTCTAACAAAGTAAATTTATCTACTTTAATCGAAAACTGATTTATAAGCTCCTCTTTCATAAATAATGTTATTATATGATACTTAATTGTCTTGTATAAGTCAGATAAGGTTTTTATTTTATTAATATAAGGATTTGATCCATTTATTAATATTCTATTATTAGGAAGATATTCAATATAATAGTCATGCCCACCTATGAGCTCCATTTAAGTAAACTCTTCTGTTAGTTTATTTCTCTCTATATTTTATCTAATTTAATTCTCACTATTTAGCTTATATATAATATATTTGCAAGTTTAATAGCTCAAATTGATAAGTACTTCATACTTTAGAGGCATAAGACCTAACTTAGCAAAAAGGATTCGAAAATCTCCTTATAGATGTCCTTTGAAAAGTTTTCTGAGGAATAAAATTTAGATAAGGTGTGTCTACTTAGATTTAATAATCTCCATTATAAAAAAAAAAGAAGATGAATACTTGTATTTATACTTTATTCTCCATTAATAAATTAACAATTTAATTCTAAATAAATAAATTTATTTAATAGGATAATTGAAAAGTTGGTTGGAGCTGAGAATGACCTTCGTGTCTAATCTTTCTGGTTTTATGGCTAGGAAAAAATTTCTTTCCTGTCGCTGAGAAAGTCCCTGGTCAGAGTCATTTTCTGAAGGGAAGGCTGTCTTTGAGATTATCCGCTCTTAGTAGGGGTCTTGAAGCTTGGCTGCTCTTAGCGATGGAGCTCCCTAGCAGCTGTACCTGGAGCACAACAGGATATCCCCGTTTTTCAATAAAAAGAGAGCGTCGGGTGGTGCCCTCGGAAAAGAGTTTCCGGTTCAAAAGCTTTTTTAGTTGAAATTAATTAATTATTTGTTTAAATCTAAAAAGGAGTTCAATTAAATATTCTAGGTTGATAAGTTAGAATTAACTAATGCAATAAAAATAGAAATGCCGTGTCAATCTTTTAGAGCATCTTTTATACTTAAATTAATTTCTAAAGAGATATAGATAGATAAAACCTTTAATCTATTTTATAAAGCTTAGTAACTATATAGTAATTTCTTAGGCTATTATTAAAAATTGTCGTAATGAAAAACGAAAAATAAATGAAACTTATCAATATTTAATTAAATTTACATAGCTATATCTAATTATATTATTTGACAATAATCTATCTCAAATATGAGTTAGTCTTATAATTTTAACTTATATAAGATAAAAATGAAGATCAATAAACATTTTATTTCATAGTTTTGGATAAATATCTAAGAAGATAATATTCAAACACCTTAATAGTTAATAAATAGAAGTTTATAACCTGAAAAAAAACATACTTTTAATTATTTTTAGTATGATGAGAATAAGATGAGATTTAAAAAACAATCTAAAAAACAATCTAAAAAACAATTGCTAATATCTATAATTGAAAGAACCAATTATTGGAATTAAAGTCAAAGATAAATTATTTTAGTTTAAAATTTAACTTTGATTAATTTTAATATATAAGGTTTATAAATTAAATTAAGTTTAATATTTATTGGAAAGATTTATTTATAAGATAAATAATTAGATATTTGTTTAAATAAATAACTTTTTCTGAGTGAAATAAAAGTTTAGATCAAGAAAATAAATAAAATAATTATTAAATTGATTTAATGTTTACTTTATGATAAATTAAAACTTGGCTATTTGAAAGCTTTAGTTAGATTTGTAAATCTACATATAAAATTCTTATTTAATATTAAATTAAGGGTTTATTCACAAAAAGCTTCTAAATAGTTTATCTTTATAAATTAATTTAAAAAGTAAGATGTAAGATTATAATCATTTATCTTAAAAATTTTAATTCAGTTTTAAAATTGAAAATCATCTAAATTGGCATTATTTATAGATATATTATAAAATAATATCGGCAAAAATTATAAGATAAATTAACTTATTAATTTGGCGTTGCTTTTATTTGGCTTGTTACATATTAGCTTATAAAAAGGTTAAAAAATCATCGTAAGACTTGTTGAAATCGTCCATTTCTTCTCCAGATTCATATTCTTGTATAACATATTTATGGCTGATAACCCTGTTTTTATACAGTTGGTATCTTGTTCCAATCTCAGTCCTTGCCAAACAATTACTTTGTTCTTCCTTTTGAACATCTACTATTTATTAGAGTAATTTTTCTCCACTGATCATTTTTATTCTATATAACTTACCTTTAGATGTAAAATAAACCTTTGCTAGGCTTTTCATAATTTTTTATTTTCATACTTTTGAAATTTATGGTATCTCCATCAGTTCCTTTTTTATGTGCCCTATTTTTCTACAGAATCAACACATAATTGGTTTTCTTTGTATTCTTGATTAATTATCTATTTTTTATGTTTGAATAATATTTAAATTTGATTATTTAATCTTCATTGTATAGTGCATAGCTTTAATTATAACTTGCTCTTGGTTTATTTAATTGATATTTCTAATTTCTTATATTTTCTTCTTTTTTTTTAATTTCTTGATTAAATAGATGTATTGAGGCTTTTAAGGCTAATTTTGTGTTCATATTTATTATCATTTTTGAGTTAGTTTATTTGTACATCTATGTTTATTTGCTAAATTAGTTGATGCACTACGTCCTAAAGATTTTATTCTCAGCCTATAAAGATAAAATTTAAATTAAGGTATCTTTGTTATTTATAAGAAGATTGATTTCAGGTAAATTGTTTCTTAGGTGCCATTTTATTATAATATTTAATAGTTAAAATTGAAACTACTCAATTAATTTAGGTGCTAAATTTAAATAAAACTAATTAATAAATGTATTTTTTTATTCTTTATAGTTTTTTAATTTTAGATATAGTTTTACTCTAAATAACTTTAATTATATGATTTTAAATCTAATATTATACAGATTATTTGCTAGCAAATGCTTTATACTTAAATTTAAATTTTAGATGCAATTATAATAAATTTTATTATATTTTAACTAACTAATTCATTTTTAACTTTCATTTTATTTTTAGTTTAATTCTTATTTTACTCTTATTGTATAATAGCATTTGTCCTGAGATATTAAAAGCAGATGATAGTTATTTTTGCAAATATACAAACTCAAAGATATTTATAAACTTAAATGCATTAATATTAAAATTAACTATTAACTCACTAACTCTATTTTTATAGTTTTATATCTTAAAGAAATTTAACTTACTGAAATAAAATGAAAAAGCTTAACTTATAAGCAGAGTTATGATAACCTAAATAAATATTAAGTGTTATTATCTTCATTATTTTTAATTCAAATGATAATTAAAAATATAAAAGAAGCTAATTTCCATAGAACAGAATTAAGTGATTCATAGAATACTTTTAATTTAAAAATTCTGTAAATCAACTTATAGATAAATGCATTGTAGTTATATTTAATTTATATAATCTAAATATTTTTATTATTTTATAGTGATTAATATTTTCTATCTTGCTTATATACTTAAATTTCTAGGATAGATGCTTTCAGCTTATTTAATTTTATAAATATTTAAGCTTTAGAGTAAAATAATTAAAAAATATAGGAAAATGAATGAGAAATAATATTTAAATGTCTGGTATTCTCTATTGTTATCTATTTTATCCCTTTAAGCTTTTCATGATAATAGTAATCCAACTAATTACTTAGTTTCTTCAACATCTCTTTAGCACTTAAAGAACATGATCTTACTTTTATTCGATTCATTATTTATAACAAATAGAGGAGAGAAATGATATTTACTAAATATTAATTATGTATAGTTGGGTTTATTTCTTTGGCTATAGCTATAAACGAATGATTTAACTAATGAATAGTAATTTTTCCCTTTATAAGCAATATTAAAAAATAGGTTTACATTTTTATTATTTACTCTAATTTTGTATGGATAAAGATTGTCAATAAAAGAGGAAATTATTTTTCAGTTTAGTTTATTTATATAGCTTAAATTATAAAATGAAATAGATTTCTTAGCTTTAAGATAAAGAGGATAAATAATATCAATTCCTTAAAATTATTAGATTACGCTAGCTGTGTAAGAAACACCCAAATAACTAAGAAAGTTTGCTTTTTAGTAGACTTCCTTTTCTACTTTCCAAGTATGAAATATTTCCTAATTTATCTTACAGTCAAAAATTCGAATGAAATAGTGAAGTTAGAAATGAAGACTGATAAATCGAAAAAGATTAAAAGACAGTTTATTTGACATAATAAGGAATTTACAGAGGAATACTGTTGAAGCCTAACTTAAAGAAAAATAGAATTTATACATTTACTTTTGAACTAAATAATATGAAGGTGAAACTAGGAGTAAGTAAAGGATGCTACAAGAATTTTGATTCTAACTTCGCTACTTGAGATTATGGATGAGCTTGATTTATATAAACTAAAGAATTACGACATCATTCAAATGGTGGCGGGCCAATGTACGGTTCAGAATGTAAATTCTCTTAAAAAAATGGGTGATATACAGTGAAAATGATAGTAGATACGAAAGAAGGAAACTTAAGTTTTGAATATGATAATGTAAATCTAGGATTTGCTTATTAAAATGAAGTACGATTTACTGATGATGATTTATATGCAGGAATAAATGGAACATCTCAAGAAACGAGAGCAAAGTTAGCCAAGGTCTAGGTAAGAAGAGCTTAACTTTAAAATTTTAATTAACTCCTAAAATAATTAAATCAACTAATTTCTTAAATTATGGAAGCTTTGTTTTATTAATTAGATAAAATATAAGTATAGAAATAGCAAAGCTAGCCACAAGCAAAAATTCAGCTTTGATAAAATCATTAAGTCCTTTAAATTTCAAAAAAGGATAAATAAACAAAAATTATTAATTTGGAGCTATTGAAGAAAAATTAGAATGGGCAAAGTATATAAAAAGGTAAATATATTATTTAATTTTATCATAAATATAACTAATCTGCTACTATGAAAATAATTTAAGAATCTAATTTTTCTATTATATTTCAATCCAAGTATTTAATTACTTAGAACTAAAGTTGATGAGTCTTTCAAAGAAACTATAAACTAAAAAATCTAGATTTTGCTTGCTATTTTAATAGTAAAGTTAAATTTTTAATAAATAATTTATAAATATAAACTTGAAGTGTTGATATATTCAATTAGCTGAAAGTTTTTATATTTAGGAATATATAAAAATATTTTTAAAGGGTTATTTTAGCTGATAAATGCTAGTAATAGATCTTCATAAAACAGCAATTTGCTTAACTTTGACAAAAAATTAACACTTAAGAAGAGTTTATTCCTCATAAATTAATTGAAAATATTAAGATTTACTAGGGATAATAATTTTAAAATATGAGACTGAAATTATAAATATTGCATCTAGACATATTCTCATTAGCTTTTAAATTTATTAATTATTTTAATGTTTATAAACTCTTAAATAAGCATTCTAATATAAAATTTAAGTTTAAATTAATTTTATAGCTTAAATATTGTTAATAGATATACTTTTAAATTAAATATTAGTTTACATAATATATAAGGAATATTTAATTCTTTTACTAACTAGCTTTTTAATTGATTATTTTAGACTTTGGCTATTATCTTGTTTTTGCTCGATTATTTATTAGATGATTTAAGTAATAGAAATGCTCCATTATTTATTACTACTCTGATTTGTATTATTTCATTAACCATTTATTTAACTACATCCTTATAATTTAAAACTCTTAATCATTAGTTTTAGGTATTTTTTATATTATTTTAAAATAAATTTTAATAATATATTACTTTATTTGTTTTTCCCTTTCTTTTATATTATCTCATATACTCTTAATTTTTTTAATCTTTATTAATTTAATTTTAGTTCTATCATTCTTTATTTTTTACTTTTTTTTCATTTTATACAAAATATTTATTATATTTCTTATATATTTTATACTTTATTTTATATATTATTCTGATGATTTATTTCGACGCTTTTTCGTTATTTAAATTGAATTTTCTTAACGTTTTTTATATTATTTATTCATCTTTTTCCATCCTTTATTCTTAGCTATAATTGTTATTAATTCTAAAAAATCTTTCTTTTAAAATCTTTTAATATTTAAACATTTTATAACCTGCTATTTCATATATAAGCAACTAATTAATTTTAATTTTTATTCTTTAAATCACTTTCTTAGACATCAAATTTCTAAATATGAATATTTTATTCTAATTTCTAATTTTTTTAATATAATTAATTTTTATATTTATACTTAAAATTACCCTTTACATGATGACAATCACTATATAGTTCTTCTTAAAAGATATACTTTTATAAATTGTAATTAGATTTATTTAAATTATACTTTATACTCTATTTGGCTCCATTTAGTTTGTATTTTCACTGTTAGATTCTTCCACTAAAATAAATCTTCTAATATAAGTTATTCTTACTAGAAATGTTTTATTTTTATACTATAAATATTTATTCCTTTACTAGCATAACTTAATTCCCTTCCATATCTCTAGCTTAGCATTTAAGCTAAATTATTCTTTTTTATTTATTCATTTTATTAGTTAATTCCTTTCTTCTTTATTACCCTTTTTAAGATTTATTTTAGCTTAAATAGTATAATTTATTAAACATCTCTTAGTTAAGTAATAGACTTTAATTTTATTAAGTTATAGCTTTTAATAGGAACCTTGATTTAGACAATAGAAATTAGATTTAAAAGCATCACTTTAATAATTTAATACTTAAGATACTAATAGGATACTCAAAATAAGATTAATAAACTAATGCTTGCAACTTAAAGTAGATTAAGTCAGATTAGTAGAAATTCTCTTTTTTAATTCCTAAAATAGCTTATCAGTCTATTTTACCACCTTAATTTGTATCTAAATAGTAAAATTAGTAGATAGTAAAATTATTAATAAGTTAACTTAAGATTTACCATTCTTAATTCCTATGCTTTTTTAATTTAAACCCACAAAAGTGGGATAATAGTGTTCTTATTTTAGTTACGTGATCTTTCTTTAGTATCAGCTATTTATATCTTATTTTAAAGCTTATTGAATAAAATGATTTTAAGTATATAAAAGATTAAGCAAAAGTATTATTAAGTTTTAATTATCTGATATCATTATTTTTTATTTATTTAATCCCTCCTAAATATTTATGATAATAGTGTCCATATATACTTACTTTAGCTTTTTCAAAATCTCTTTAGAATACTCATTATTTAAATCTATCTTGATTTAGAAATTCTTTGTATTATATTTATTATGTATAGTTGAACTCATTTCTTAAGTTATAATTAATATCTGTTTAATTATAAATCCTAAATTTTCCTTTCATTACCAATATTTAATAGAATTCCTTACGCTTTCCATTTCAATCTTATTTACGATAGAGGAGAAATTCTTAATTGCAAGGAAATTATTTTTAAGTTAAGTTTATTTATCTAACTTAAATATATAAAATAGAATAGATTTCTTAAGTTTAAGATAAGAGAATAAATAACATTAATCCCTTAAAATTATTAGATTATGCTACTAATTTAAGAACCATCCAATTAACTAAAAAACTTATCTTTTTAGTAGACTTCCTTTTCTACTTTTCAACTATTAATTATTTCCTAATTTATCTTACAGTCTAAAACTTTAATGGAATAATGAAACTAGAAGTTAAGATTGATAAATTTAAGGGGATAAAAAGATATTTGAAGAGCAATACTGCTAAAACCTAATTTAAGGAAAAATAGAATTATAAGATTACTTTTGAACTAAATAGCTTGAAATTAAAAGTAGGATAATTAAAGAATGCTACAATAGTTTTAATTATAACTTCGCATCTTTAACTTATGGATAAGCTTTATTTATTTATAATTGTTAGGGCATTTTTCAAACAGTGACGGACTAAAATATGGTTAAAAATGTAATTTATTCCATTAAATAGATGATATTCAGCGAAAATAATAACAGATACGAAAGAAGGAAACATGGGTTTTGAATATGATATTGTAAATCTAGGTTTTGCTTATAAGAATGAAGTTCGATTTACTGATGATGATTATATGCAGGAATAATTTGAAAATTTTCAGAAAAAAGAGTAAATTGATTAAAGTAAGCGTTAGAAATGCTTAGCTTTTATTAATTTCTAAAATAATTAATTTAACTTATTTCTTAAATTTCAGAAACTATTTTCCTTAAATTATCTAGAATAAATGTATGAGTATTTAATAAAAAATTAGTTAAAAAATAATTAAAATTTTTTAATTATTTAGTATTTAAAATAAAAAAAGGAAATAAAAATATAGATATAAATTTGGATTAAAGTCGAAAATTAGAAATTGTAAAACACTAATAAAATAAATAAATAAATAAATAAATAAATAAATAAATAAATAAATAAATAAATAAATAAATAAATAAATAAATAAATAAATAAATAAATAAATAAATAAATAAATAAATAAATAAATAAATAAATAAATAAATAAATAAATAAATAAATATGATTATAGAGCGCTTAGCACCTCATTGGCGCGTGCTATTTCAATATTAATATTTAATATTAAGAAAAATGTTCTCGTGTTTCTTGTTGAAATTCTAGGAATCCAATGAGTCATGTCAGCTTCTCTAAATGGGGATTATTCTTTTTAAAAATTATTCTTAAATCTTGAGTCAAATGCTTCAGTCTTCTTGAATAAGGTCCAAATAGAATTAGTTATTAAGTCGGTAATTAGAAGGCCCGTCAATCAAATTTTCATACTGTTAGAGAGAACCCTCGGGGTAAGTTAGGCATTTCTCAACGGAGCTTATACCCTTCCTCATAGTAGTATCTAGTGCGAGATTACTCGCAATGCACTATACACTATACCGGATTACCTACTAATTTTTCTGACGCGGCCAACATCCATTTAATTATATATAATAACAAATATTTTCTTTAGTTTTATTATATATTAAATCGCCATAGTTGTTCGAAGGCGAACAACAAGGGACGGCTTCATCAGAGGTTGGGGAAGCTAAGTACCCATAATCGACTTTATGTCTTCTTCTGCTTTGGCTTGGCCTCAAGACATCTGCTAGTTTGACCTTCGGCACTGACTTATTTTAGTTTTTAATTCTGGAAATAAAAGGAAATTATTTTTGCGGGTTTCATCAGAGGTGGGGAATTTAAGTACCCATAATTGAAACATGTCGTCCTCTGCTTTGGTGATGCAATGAGATGTAACCCTACAATGTCCTTGGTCCTCCAACAAGTATTAAAGATTACGAGTATTTTGAAATTATATCAGTATTGAACATTTTTATCAGTATTGAATAATTATACCAGTATTGAACAAGGTTTATCAGTATCTGATAATTTTATCACTAACAAACATTCTTGTCAATATGAAACATTTTTTAAAGAGCTTCGCACCAATGAGAGTGCTACGCGCTTTATAATCAAATTTATTTATTTATAAATATAATTAATCAGGTAGTCTACAAACAGTAATTTGGAACATAATTTTTTATTAAATTTCATCCAAAATATCTTAACTAATTAAAAAAGCAAATTTGACGAGTCTTCATATTAAAATATTAGTTTAGAAGTTAAATTTTTTTAATTTTAAATAATGATAATAATGAAATATAGGGAATCAGCTTTTATTAGGCTCATCATTCTATTGAAGGTTAATTATTTCATCTAATCTTATATTTCCAGTCTTCATCTTGAAAATTTTCCTTAATAAATATCTATTCGTGCTGACTTAATCTTTTTTATTTTAAGTATCTTACTCCAATCAAATTTACTTTTTAGCTTATATTAATTCCTTCTTTAATGTGGAAATTTCATGTTTATCAATATTTCACTCTCTCTATATTTTCTTTATTCATAGAATGCTTGTAAAGAATAAATTATATAAAATACTTATCTAAAGTCAAAAGTTGAGTAATAAAATAAGTAATAAATTTAGTTTAAAAGGTTATAATGAGATTCTATTTAAAGGGATAAATAAATAAAGTTTATTAATTATAATGAAAGCCTTTTTACTATTAATGCTTGTTAGCTTAACACTTTCTTAGTTTCCTTACTGTCTTCAGAAATGCAAAACGGAGTTGCATATTCACTTAGATAGCTCTTTCTCGCTTGAATTCGGTCTTAGCTTAATCAAGAAATACGAACCTACAAGTTAGATTCAAGCTGTGGATTAGCTTTAGGAAGCTTTGAAATTTGAGAATTATGATGAATTTATTTAGAAATGAATTTGAATGGCAAGTTATATAAGAGAAAAGGAAGATTATTATAACTTAGCTATAGATGCTTTGAGAGTTTTGAGTGAAAGAGGAGTACTTTATGTCGAATTTACTTATAACTACTAACCATCTGAAAGAATAGATAGTTACGATATTGCAGAAACTCTAATAAAGGCATTTAGAAAAGGAACCTAAGAATTTGATATTGAAGCTAATTTAATCATCAACTTTTATAGAATTGGGAGTTTAAATGAAGCCTAAATGATTTAAATTTTAGATAATTTGAAAGAGTTTATGAATATACCTTCGCCAAGAATTTGTGGTATTAATATCTCAGGACAAGAAGTAAGAAACTCTTCCTTCTCTTTTATTCGTTTATACAATCACGCAAGAGAATTAGGTCTTAATACAACAGTTCACACTGGAGAAGACGGAGATACTTAAGAAATATGAGACGCTATAAAAAATTTGAAACCTGATAGATTAGGCCACGGAGTGAAAGCCTATAAAGATTAGAAGTTAATGCTTTATTTGAAACAAAAATAAATACCTATGGAAGTATGTGTAACGAGTAATATTAAGACCAATACAATACCTCCTCCAATAACAAATCATCCTATTAAGCTTTTTTATGACTATGGAATGTATGTCTTTTTTAACTCTGACGATCCTCTTTATTTTGGAACTTATATCGATACTGAAATGCAAGTTCTGATTGATAATTTTAAATTTACATAGGAGGACATTAAAACATTTTTCAATAATGCCTTCTAAGCTTCATTTACTTCAGCAGAAGAAAAAGAAGCTTTAAAAAGAAAATGTAGATAGAAGTGTGATAATCAAGACTGCATGATAAACTATTGATAAATTTGAAAAACTCTTATTTATTAAGACTTACCATTAACACAATAATCAAATTCAACTTATAAAAGAATTCAAAATTGGGAATTTAGTATTAAAAACATCCTTTGAAAAAAAATTTAAAATAAATCTACTTTTAACTCTTATAGCTTTATTGAAGGCTTTATAAGAGAATACAAAGAATCCTCCAAATTTATTTGTACTTTTTTTTATTATATAAGCTAGAGAAATTTTTAAATATTTATCCTGCTTATTTTCATAAATATTAGTTTCGAATTAAGATTTTTATATTTTAATTTATTAAGATATCCTAGTAAAAAATTTGAATGGGTTTATTTTTCATAAAAAAAGAGATAAAAATTTATTTAATTTAGATGATTTAAATTTAAATTAAAAATAAAGGTAAATTTAATCTATTTATTTTCATTGATAATTCATTTTATTTTAGAACTTAATTAATGAAAAGTTTTATTAATTTTAGTTACAGATTAAATCATTCTTACATCAATTTATCTTTCATTTTCGCTTTTTTAATTAGATTTCTTCCTAAACGTTTTTTATATTATTTCATTTTTGTAAGTTCTTCAAAACTAGTTATTTATCTTAAAGTAAAGAGAAGCTTTAATAATAGTAATATATATTGCTATTAATTTCAAATTTCTTAACCCAGCACTGTACAAAAATTAGAAGTATTTTATGATAGAGCTTATATATTAGAAACTGTATGCTTTGAGGGTTTTTTATAATCTTCTTAAATTAAATTTATATATTATAAATAAGTCTTGTCTATTCCTCTTTATACTGCCTCTATGCTTTATTTATTTATATTTTTATTTAGCAATTTTACAAATTTAGAATTATAATATTGCAACTTCAAGATATTTGAAAGTTCTTTCTTGTTCTTCCTACTAAATTAGTCAAAATAAACTGTAAATTATCTTTTATTGACATGCTAGCCACTCTATTGATTTTTATAAAGCAATAAAATTGGAAAAGCTGATTAAAACTTTTTTTTAAATATTTTATTCTTGAACGATTGGGAATTATAGGAGTAGTTTTTTATATCAGTTTCTAAGAGAGTTTCTGCCAGCTTACTACTTAGTTCGATAATTTATAGTAACTTCCTATAATTTCCTTTAATTATTTTCTCTAAATTAAGCAAGCGATATATAATCCAGAAAGAAAACCATTAACTATTTCTATCCTAAGCATTTGCTCGATTAAGTAAGCATGCACAGGAATTTATAAAAACTCCTTGCTTTATCATTATTGAGTTTACTAATGAAATAAGAATATATAATCGATTGAAATCAAAATATACAATTCTTTTTTTAGTTACTTGTTTGTTTCTATTATAATACTTACTATCTACAACAGATTTTTATTCCCAGTTTAATTTACATATCTTAGTTTTATCAATTATAGAGTATTGTTGTAAAATTATTTAAATAAATTACTCATAAATATGATTATAACTCAAAACTTTAGAAAAACTAGATAAATAAATAAATTTGATTATAGAGCGCGTAGCACTCTCATTGGTGCGAAGCTCTTTAAAAAATGTTTCATACTGACAAGAATGTTTGTTACTGATAAAATTATCAGATACTGATAAACCTTGTTCAATACTGGTATAATTATTCAGTACTGATAAAAATGTTCAATACTAATATAATTTTAGAATACTCGTAATCTTTAATACTTGCTGGAGGTCCAAGGACATGGCAGGATTGTGTCTCATTGCATCACCAAAGCAGAGGACGACATGTGTCAATTATGGGTACTTAAATTCCCCACCTCTGATGAAGCTCGCAATATTATTTCTTTTTCGTTCCAGAATTAAACTAAACTAAGCCAAGCCAGTGTCGAAGGTCTAAGAATTTTATGTCTCGAGGCCAAGCCAAAGCAGAGGAAGACATAAAGTCGATTACGGGTATTTAACTTCCCCAACCTCTGATGAAGATGACCTTGTTGTTCACCTTCGAACAACTATGGCGGTTTTAAAAATTATAGATGATAATGTTACTAAAATTATATTAATTTCTGTTTTTGTTTTAAAAAAAACCTACTTCAACTACTTCTTTATTTCTGCTTTAGAAAACATTCCAATTTTATCTGATTATAGCTTTTTTTACACTTTCATCAGAATTCTCTTTTTAATTCCCTTACAGAAATGTTAGATTTAATCTGATTTAAGAAATTTATTTTCAGGCTTAGTTACATAATACTTATCTCATGCTAGTAAATTTAATAACTCAACTAACTATCATATTCAAGCAACTCTTATTTCTATTTAATAAACAGAATTGATATTTAAAAGTCTACCTTTCTATTGTCTAAAAAAAAAAACTTTGATTAAAATGCGCGTAGCACCACAATGGTGCCCAGCACTATTAAATAAAGAGTCTTTATTACCGATCAAACTAAAGTCTATTAAATTTTACTAAAATTTAGTATATAAGGACGCTCATATAAAACTTGGAAGAATAAACTAACAAGTAACTAATCTTCATGAAGCAGCAAAGCAACTTTGGAAAGACTTCAAGCATAGTTTGAAGAAATAAAAAACTAAAGAGAAAAAAGAAATTTATACTTCTAAATGGAGACGCTAAGGAAATATTTTCACATGCTAAGAAAATTCTAAATCCTTAGAAAATAAATTAAATGAACTTTAATTGAGAAATCTAAAATAAATAAATAAATTCATGTAGAATTGCTTTTTTAACAAGCATTTTAATATAAGTCAATAATAGATAAATCATAGTTATTAAAAATAGATAAATATACGATAGTATTCAAGAAATTAAAGATTATCCTCTCTCATATTTATAAGGATTTTATTTTTTCGCCAAACAAGAAATATAAGAGGTTGCAGAAGAAATTTCAATTGGAAAAGTAGTTGGTTCAGATGGAATAAAAAGTAAACTTCTGAAATATTGTGGATGATACTGTTAATAATTCTCCACTCTTTTCTGAATAATATGTAAGACTTAGAAGAATCCCTTAGGAATTAAATACATCAGGGATAATTCCAATATTTAAAAAGGAAATAAAGATGATTGGAAAAACCAACTACCTATTTCTCTTATTAATGCTATTATAAAATTATATGATAAAGCTTTAGCAAAAAGACTATACAGTATGATTTATTTGAGAAATTTTGTACTCTTCATAAATAGGATTATGAGAAATAGATAAGCAACTTATTAGATTTGAATAATATTGCATACAATTGATAAATATCGGAAATGTGCTAGAGGTAAGACTAAACTGATAGAAACACTGATAGATGTTGAAAAAATGTTTGACTCATTAGAAAGAAGACTTCTGTTTGATCAACTTAAGAGAGTTAAACTACCACTTGGATTAATAAAAACCTTATAATCACTTTACAAAATCCTAAATTCTTCATTTGTTATAGATGAAAGAACACTAGAACATTATAATACAACAATGGAGATATGTAAAGAAGTTCACATGGACCAGTTTTAGCCTTTATACATCTTTACATTGTAATTAGATATTTGGAAAGTAAAATTACCAATTGAGATTCAAATACCAAAATTTAAATATTTACTTAATTTGCAAAAGTAAGGCAGATGATTCGATTCTTTTTTCTAGAACTGAAAAGAAGATATAGAATTTAATTAATGAAACAAGCAATATTTTCGCAAGAACCCACTCAAAGTTCCCTGTTACCAAATCCGAATGCAATTAATTTTAAAAAAGCATTAGAAATAGGAAGAATTAAATTTATAATTAGAAAGTTAAAAATTTATTTAAGAAGAGCAAGTAACATATTTAAGATTAATTTTACATCAGAAGAAGAATTTGAGTCCCTATTGCAAATAAATCAACTTTCGACAACAAATGATAAAAGCTTTTTTTAAATGATGAGATACAAGAATGTAATTCCTAGACATTTTAAAATTTTATGCAGGCTTTTACATTATCTTAAGCAGAATATGGAATTGAACTAGTAATATGGTTTACTGAAAAAAGAATAAACAGGAGTTTTGAATAGGGTTGAATCAAGCATAAGAATTATTTAAATAAAAACTTTTTAAGTAGCAATTTCAACTTTTAACGAGTCATGCTATATGGATTTATCTGGATACCTTTCAAGCGCATTATGGCAAAAAGTTTTTTAAATTCTATTATAAAATGAAATAAGAAAACATTGATTTTCCAAGATTAGCAATAAGTTCTCTTTTCATTTGCAAACTGGAAAAAAGGATTTCAATACTGTGATCAAATTTAACAATTATCAGATCTTAATTGTATCGACCTGTAGAATTCCTAGATTAGTACAAGTTTAAAAATCTTTAAATATATAAGAGACTAAATACAACATTATTTCTTTAATACAGCTACTCAAAAGTTTAAGAGAATGAATATAGCTTAAATAAATTTAGTAGTTTAGTAATCTTAATCAATTTCTACAAATAAATTACACTAAGTTGAACAAATAATTTAGACGAGAAATTATCAATATATAAAAAGTTAGAACCAAATCTTATAATTTTTAAAAAGATCTTTAATATCATCATTATCCTATTGATAATTCCTATTGTATGTGTAGAGAGTATGACATATTCAAGCATATTTTTAAATATATATACTATTCTAATATAAGGGATTGATTAGCATCAAAGATTGGGAATTATGAATTAAGATGCATTATAATATATGATTAAGGACTTATAAACTCCTTTCCAAAATTTTATTTGAGATATTTAGATTATAAATAAAAATATTTCACAAGAAACTTATGCCAAGAAAATTAGAATTAATAGAAATGGAAAAAGTAAAAGAGGAAGAAATAAAAGATGTGACTATATAAGAGTAATTAAAAGCTGATGAGATCAAGATTTTATTTAAAAACAAAAAAATCATTTATTAGTGTCTGTAGTTGGAGGAAGCAATTCTTACAGTTATAGATGTCAAAAAACTTTTAGTTTATATATTTACAATAAACTAAAAATTATATTCAAGAATCATAGTAAGACTGAAGATATCTTAAAGATTTAACTTAAAAATATCTGTGTAATTTCATAAATTTTAAGAGATCTTAATTAACAGGAGAAGCAAATAAATCTAATGCAATTAACCAAACTAAAAAGTACTTTATAGCTTTATATAAGATATTTACTATGTAAAAAAATAAAATGGCACCTAAGAAATAATAAACCTCTCTTAACGAATATTTTTAGGAAAAGAATAAAAACCTAATTTAATTGAAAATCATCTTAATAAGACTAAGAGCAATAATTTTAGGTATCCTTTGCATAATCAGAGCAGCAAAGAATATCAAATATATAATTTTAGCTAAAACAGCAAAGATTAAGAGTAAAAGAAATAAGAAAAATGTTAGATAAATTGATTTAATAACTAGATCTATAATTTCCAGCAATATAAGAAACTCTTTACAAGCTTTAAGAGTCAATAGTAGCTAAAATTGAAGTCTCTGATAAATAATTCGATAAAGTTCCTAAGATATTTTAATTCCAAATCTCAAGATTCTAATAAGAAATTAAAGAACTTTAAATAAAGTAAGAATAAAAATAGCTAGCAGCTTAAAAATCTCAAGTTAAGTGATCAAACATTCCAATGGAAATCAAACCTGAATAATAATAATAAGAGATAAATAAGATAAATTACTATCGTAAAAAGATCAGGTGCTATATGTATCAGAAAAACCACTGTTGAAGATAGTGCTGAAAGAAAATGAAATTGAAAGAATTAATAGGAAATAAATAATTAGACAAACTATACTGATTTGACCAACAAGAACAGGTTAAATATATAGAAAGAAATTTTACAACTAAAGACTTCAAGAATAAAATAGCAAGTGAAATAGAAACTAGAAGGACAAATGTTTTTGGGTGGGAGATAAGGATAGAGGACTAACCATGTCCTGCGCCATCCTTTAGATTGGGAGAGAGTGGAATAAAGTTAGTTGTGAAGTTCTCTTCTAAGGCTATAAACTTAATTTTACTTATTTTTTTATGTTAAATGATTTAAGAAGTTTAAATATTTCTAAATTAATAAAATGAAACATTATATAGTTAATAAGAAGGAATAAGAGTTTATTTATAATAATATAAGAAAGTTATTAAAATTACACTTTAAACTCTTATATTTTAGGTTTAAATTAAGTTACTTTATTAAAACTAAATTAGGAAAGATATTAATAATTAATTTAAATAGAGAGGAATAATTATCACTTTGAAATCGATAAAGCTTTGGTATCAGGAAGTACTTCATGATGCGAAGAAACGTTAAAGAATATCGGCAGGAGCAAAGAAGGAACTCAAGAATAAGGAAGTAATGATGGGTTGAAAGATGTAAGACTCTAAGTTCTCTTCAATCACATCCCTTTAGTAGACATGGTAGTTCAAGAGAATGATAGTAAGAGGAGACTTATGAAGAACAATAAAGATTTCAAAAACTTTTTTTAAAGAGTTGCGTACCATTGAAGTCCTACTCTCTCTTTTATCTTAATTTTTTTATAAACTAGAAAGGTGGAAGCAAATTTTAAATCTAAATAAGAGAATAAAAATCTATGTTTAATAAAATAGCTAAAAAAGTACTAAGAAGTAATTTTAAAGAAATTAAAGAAAAAAGTAAATTAATAAACCTCTTAGCTTCGATTTTTCTTTATATCTAAATCAAGTCGAAGATTATAGATTTCTTTGAAACTTAAAAATTAAAATCTTAATTTTACTTCTCATTGAAAAATTATTTAATTAGAATCTTAGAATATAAAAATATTTATTTATGGGTTTCCATAATTTCCTCATTTTCAATTTATGTTTTAAGTTATTACTATCATCAAAGAGTACTATAAACTAGTATAAAATTAATAATCATCACACAGGTTGAAATATCACTTCTTGATTATTTCATACTTTAAGTTTTGCTTTTATCTTGACTATAATTATTTTCAAATTTATAGAGTTTTACAAGGAAATAATTTTTATTTCATAGAAAAGTTATGAAAGATTACAAGATTAGTCGTTTCGTATTTTCATTCATAATTCAACTGAACAGAAAAAAGTAGGATTTTTAGCAGTGAAGCATCTATTTCTAAATTTTCAAACTTATTTCTCAGATAAAAATGAAATACTTGATTAATCAAGTTTTCTGTTTTACTAAATAAAAGATAAATTCTATGGAATAAAAACGATAATTCGTTTAAACTTAATGATAGCAAGGTCCTTACTCTATAAACGACAGTATATTTAAAAGGTTATTATTAACTTAACTTATCTTAAATTAAATAAAATAAAAAACTCGATTATAGAGCGAGTAGCACTCTCGATGGTGTGCAGCTCTTTAAATTAATTTTATTTAAAGTTAATAAAATTTCTCCTTGGAAGTTTCCTCCAGTGCTTCACTCCTTTGGAAATTCTATCTTCTAATAGAACATGGTCGGAGTGAAGTCCCAAGAGACCTAATCGTCTGGCATCTTTCAACAATCGTTACTCAATGTCTCTAGTTCTTTCCTCTTGGCTCCTGCCAAGATTCTTGCTCAGTTTGTCGCTCCTGAAGTACTTCCTGGTACTATGCGTTAAGTTAATCTCAGCCAGAGGATTGCTCCTCCCTATTTAAAATAAAAGTTTAATAATGATCAAGCATTAAAGAGAATTGACTTTAATAGTGTTAATGGGTATTGATTTAATGAACGTTTTCATAATATAATTTAGACTTAATAAAGATATTAATAGTATTCGTTTAACTGAAATTAGCTATACATGCTATTTTTTATTTAATGATATTTATATTTAAAGATTGTAGTTATATCCTTTTAGTAGCTCTTTTCTTTCATAAGTAATCAGTTAAATGATAAAACCTTTAGCTTATGAAATATTTATCTGTTTTAACTCATAGGATATTATAAAATTAGAAATTTGAATAAAAATACCAAGATGCATATTTATTTTATGAAGCTAAATATTTTAAACAAATTTGAAGCACCAAGAGATACTAAGAAAATTAGCTCCAAAGAATCTAGAGACTTCAGATAGTATAAAATATTCCTGTAAAACTACTGAATTTAATCAATTATCATACAAGCAAATGAGATACCTTCATTATGGTCAAACAACTAATAAGTTTAATTTCTTATTTAATTATAGCACTGCTAGCTTAAATTAAATTAAATTAAATTAAATTAAAGTGTTAAAGAAGGATCGTCTACTTAAGAGCTTCCTACTTCCCTATCCAACCAATAGGAACTTTATCTCTAGGTGGTCTTCTCCTCCCTTCACTGTCAAGTTTTCGAAATGGTTGTCTCTTCATATAGCTTGCTTTCTTCTTATAAATTTCTCCATTCCTGGTTGGGTAAAATTAGGTTAGGTCATTCCATATTTTCTATTAAATCTTCTTTCTCTTCCAGCATTGTCTCCATTGGGATAGATTGCATAACCTATTATTTTACACTTGTCTCTAATTTTTCCAATTTGATATGAATATTTTCATTCGATTCGTATAATTGTTCCAGCTGCCTATCGAATTCGTCAATTCTTATATTCATTGCAGACTATTTTAAGTTTCTAGGAGCAAGGGTTTCCTCATATTCTAAATGCTCTTGCTGTTCTTAAGCTAGTTCTTCAATTTGTTTTTCCAGATCTTTATTTTTTCCTATTAATGCTAAGATAAACTTAGCTATTTCCTCCTTCATCATTACTAAGATTTGTTCTTTATTGAGATCTCCGAGGTCCATGTAGGGGTTGAATGTCCTAATCTAGGCCTGAAAGTTACTAATATTTTGCTTCTTGGGAAGGTCCTCAGTCGATATTGTTGCATGTTAGTGTTTCTAGAGTTGTCTGGGGGGTGTTGTTTAGAGTTGCTATTATATGGTTTAAGAAGAAGGTTAGGTTTTGGAAGATGATGTGTGGTGTTTAGAAATTTAGGTTTCCTGCTTCCTCTCTTCCATTTAGCTTAGAAAGAGGTGGTATAGAAGACCTTTTTGAAACCTTCTACCATATTTTTTTTGTATTAGCACTGCTAGCTTAAATGAAGTTTATCCTTAAGCTTACAATGCAACATTTAATTCTAAATTTAAGCTTAGGAATAAATATTAAAGCAAGTATTAAATGACTTAAAGATATTAATACTTATAGATAGTAGAAGAATCATCGAGCTAAATAAATCGTTATAAAAACTTTACAAAAATTCTAAAATAATCGAATGCCAATGATAAGCAAGCATAGATGTCTCAAAACAGTAGACTATAAGAAAGAATTGGGGGATTTGGTAGCAAGAACATAGTAATCTAAATTTTCAATTTACTTAATTAAAGAAAAATAAAACTAAAAGGTTTAAAGAGGCTCACTTTCAAAGGATTAATCCTAAAAAGAGTATAATAAATGGAAATAACAATAGTTGATGTTTAGACGTATCTATTACCTCTAACATAATTTATTTAGATTGTAATATTTAAATTGCTAGAGACAATCATTTAATAAAAATTAATTTTAAGGCTTGTTAATTTTAACTTAAGCTTATTTAGTTCTATGAAGCAAAGTCTATAATTATAAGATTTATTTTCTCAATCTTTTCAGTATTATTAATTTGTGATAAATTTAAATATTAAGCATGGTATTTTTTATTAAATTTGCAAAAAAAGAGGGAAATTGTTTAAAAGTAATTAACTAGATAATGGTAATTCTTTTAAATTAGATTAAGATTTCATTGGCTGGCTAATTATAGGTAATTATAATTTAAGTTACTCCTTTATTGATAATTTAATACTCTTTAACAAAATTGAAAATTTATTAAGCTTATTTTAATAATAACTAGAGAAATATAATTAGTTGCTTTTACTTAATTAGATAATAATTATTTAATAAAGGGATTATCTTCATTTCACTCTTTAATATTTCAACTCTTTAAAAATTTTATTTTTCAATATTTTACTCTAATCTTTACAATCATCCGCAGCTTTATTTACTTAATTAAAGTCAAAACTCTTCTTCAGTATTTCAGTACTTTTTGCTTCTTTAGTTATAAGACACAATATTTTATATAAGATAATAGACTCCATTAAGCACTTTAACTTAAAACTTTATTCTATCTGCTTAAATCATAAAGAATGATTTCCCTATATTTCGGTTTTCAAACTCTATATTTTTCTAAAGATTACAGCACTATCTCATAATTACAATAAATTTTATAGATTCAACATTAGTATTTTCTTTTATAATATTAAGTGTTCTTTAACTTTTATTTTCTAGAATTACATTTTCTAAGCATTAAATGGTTTCTAAATCAGCTTTAAATTATAACTCTAACCGTATTTTTATCTTTAGCTTAATTTATTATTATTCTATGCCTCTAAAGAAGAAGATTTTCTTAGTGTTAAATGATGATCACTTTTCAAAAAATTAAAATACTAAACATTTCCTCAAGACAAAATTGATAATTATCTTTAGCTTCACTCCCTTTCCACCTTATCATTAATTTTTATTATAAATCTTTCATTTACTAAAACAAATCACTCTTTCACATCTTTAAAATAATTTAACTTTTCATTTTATAAAATAAAAATACTTTAACTTATAAAAAAATGTAACCTTTATATATTTTTATTTACAAAAATTCAAAATTTTTACCAATCCTTCTAACCTGAAAAATTATTTTTATACTTAAAACATCCTTCTTTCAAAATAATTAAAAAAATAATTCTCACTACCACTCATACAACTAAGAAATTTTTCACTTTCATTATTATACACATTCTATACCCATAATTTACCAAATAATATACCCATAATAATAATATAATCAATATAAATAATATAATATAATATATCTAAAACTCAACAAACTTAATTAAAAATAAATCAAAATTCAAATATTTATTTCTTATAACATACTATACCTCATATTAACCCACACATTCAACACTATATTATAAAATTTTTATCTTTTATCTATACTCATTATACACAAAAAAATAAACTTTATACTCACATACTATTCACACACACTATTCACACACTATTCTCACACTATTCACATACTATTCACACACTATTCATACACACTATTCACATACTATTCACACACTGTTCACACACTTTATATACTCTATACTTTTAACTTTAAACAAATACACAATTTTCACATAAAACTATCTCTTTTAATTGAAACATATAGCATTAAAAATAAAATTTAAACACCTATACTCAATAAACCATAAACTAAATGAAACTTATTAAATATATCAACCAAATTAAAATATATACTCATATACCACCTTCTTAAATTAGTAAATGCAAAATACGTAACTATTATTATTAATAAACTTTAATTACTCATTTATAATCATATCACTTTAATCATATAAACACCTCAGTAATATAACCTATATGCCATGAACAATTTATATTAAGAACCTTAAATACACAAAAAATAAAATATATTAAATTTAAATATACACTATATATATATTATATACATAATATATATAATATACTTTTATACACTTTTATATACCACACAAATAAATATATATGTAATTTATCTTTAATACCTTTAAAATACTAGTTTTATATTAATACAATAGATATATATATATTAAATTAAGTAGAGTTTTAAATAAAGTATTTAAAGTCAATAATTCTCTCATTTAGTCACTATAACTAAGTTATATTGATACTCACGTCCTATTTTAAACTATAAATGGCAACTCACCCCCTTATTTATTACTTTAAACATAACATACATTCTATAAAACAATTATAAAAGAAACTTACTTTCTATTTTTAAAAATTATTGTAAAAATAACGTTACCATCTAAATAAATAGAAAAGAGAAATTATAAATACCCCTTACAATCTATTGATATTAATAAAACCATTACGAGCTAAATAAGAAACTTAAAATGATAAATACGAACTATAAATTTAAAATTATTAAAATAGTTACATTCTATAAGTTAAGAATATTAAAATACTTACAGTCTATAAGTTAAGAATATTAAAATACTTACGAACTATATATTAAGAATATTAAAATAACTTACCTAAGTTAAGAATATTAAAATACTTACGAGCTTTAAGTTAAGAATATTAAAATACTTACTTTCTATAAGTTAAGAATATTAAAATACTTACAGTCTATAAGTTTAGAATATTAAAATACTTACCTATAAAATTATAAACTTTACTCTCTGTAATAAAAATATGTTTCGACATTTATATTACTTCCTAAATTATATTAGACTAGAAATTTTTATTTACCTTTGGCTTTAAATAGTATAATACTCACCACCTATTATTTTATAAATAGAAATTTACTCAATACCATTTGAAGACTATCTTCATTCACTATTTTGGCTTAAGCTATCGTTTAATAATATTCCACGATTTAGTCATTCTTTAATAAGTCTAAATTCCATGGATGTAACCAAGTTTATTATTAGATCTATTACTTTATCTACTCAATAGTTGTATCTTATTTGACCTATAACTATAACGTCTTATTGTTTGGCGATACTATTGTTATTGAGATATCCTAACTCTACTAAAGTTCTTATTAAGCCTACTTTTAAGACTACTATTAAGTCTATTATTAAGACTGTTGCTATTAAGGTATCTAAGGTAATTAAGGTAACTAAGACTATTACTATTAGTTCTACTATGCTTAGATAAACTAAGATAGATGCTATTAAGAAACCTAAGTCTATTATTAAGATTATTGAATCTATGTGCTTTATATCTAGCTCAACTATTTCTCAAGACTCTTATTCTCCTCTATGTATTTTTGGATTTAACTTTCTAATGTGTATTTCTCTTATTGGCTAACCTAGATTTGATAATTTAATTTCTATAACTAATCCTAGTATTAACCATTAACCTTAGTTACTTAAATGAGAGAACTCTTAACATTCTCCAAGTCCTCAAATACCCTTGTCGATACCTAAGATAACTATTACATGACTCTTTAAGATTCATATACTAAATATGATATTCTCTAACTCAATTATGGATTGTCGTAACTTAACTATTAAGAATTTCCTTACTGATTTTTCATTATTTGACTCTACTAGATTCTCAGAAGATTTAACTACTACTTGATAGTTTTTGCAACTTATTTTAAGTCCTTCTATACAGCTAAACTGTCCTTAAATACGAATAAATTGATATGATATATCAACTACTAGATGAAAGTTGCTTGCTACTCAACTAACTAAATACAGACTGATTGGATTGTAGCTTATTAACTTTCCAGTAAAGATATACTATCGAGGAACCCCTTTGACTCCAAATACTTCAACAACTGCGTATCCTTCTGTAAGTTTACGGGATTTATCTTTTGAGGTAATTAACAATTTTACTGGTGACATTTGATTTACTTGCTTTTTTAGAACTGATCGAAGGCACATAAGACACAGATGGTGTGCTAGCATGGTAGAATCATAGGAATCTTATCCTACCCATCGAAATTTCCTTAGCACGATTAACATATAATGTTTTAGGACATTTCTTTAATTATTATTATGAAAATTTTATCCTTGATGCAGTATAAATTAATCACGGAAATTAACTAATTCTAACAGAATTAAATAAAATAAATAATTAATATTATACTTAGCCATTTAATTTTTAGAAATATTATAAAATAAATCTAAAATTTAAATTACAAGCATAATTTATTATATTTAAGATAATTAAACTATAATATTTAAAAAAATTAATAGAAAAAATGCAATAATCTGATAGTCTCTCAAAGAATTAACTAAGAAACTTAAGAAGAAAAGCGGAAAAAGAAATGCAGAAAATTTAACAGCAAAAAGAGGATTAAAGTTCTTCTTCTGAAGGAAAAGTTATGGTCGGACCAATCGATATTCAGGAATCTAAGAGTGAAGCTGATAAAAAACTCTGAAGTCAGTTAGATCAAATGAAAAAACTAATCCAAAAATACGAAGAAACAATTTACAATCAAGAGGAAAAAATAAGGGAATTAATGAACGGTATTGACGACCAAAATAATGAATTATTAATACTACGTCGTCAGTTAATCTAAAATAACTTAGTAACAGAATTATAACTTTATGAACAATCGCAATCTATAGTTAGTTAATAATAGAACATGATTATAGAAAAATAATAAATTAAATTAACTGACTAATAATTGAAACAAAAAGAAAAAATTGATATAAACTTATAAATAAGAATAGAGAAACTGGAAAAAAAAGTTTTTTAGAAGAAGATTTAAGAAAAATAGACCAAAAACTGCTGATACTGTAAGGCGAATAATCACATTCTACGATAATGCTGAGTTTGAGAGAAACTCCAAATAAGAGAAGAACGAAGAACATGAAGAAACCTTAATAAAATCTGAATAACGAAAGATGGAATTTATAAGAAGAAAATTTTAGTGAGAACTGAAAATAGCTATTAGTGGTAACTTACCACGTAAAAAAAAAATGGCTGTAGATATCTGGTTGAAAGCCCAGGGAGAGCAAAAATTTTAAACAATTAAGTATATATTATTATTATTATTATTAAAAAAATTAATATAAAAATATTTAAATATATAAAATAAAATTAAAAAAACATAAATTTAAATTTTTTAAAACTTTATTATTAAAAATAAATAATTAAAAAATATAATAATAATAAAATTAAATTTAACTATAATTACTTCTTACTTAATTTTAAGTTATAAATTAAATAACTATAAATCATTTTATTACTATTATTATTATTATTATTATTATTATTATAAATTAATTACCTTATAAATAAAATTAATTAGAACTTTATTTTAATAATTAACTTAAAAATATATATAAAAAAATAAATAAAATCTAAATATAAAAATATTAATTAATAATTAAAATATATATTTAATCAATTATATATATGAAAAATATTAAAATTATAGAATTCGTTAAATCTACAGCTGAAAATATAAACATTTTCTATTTCGACTCATCTAGTAATTTTTCATCTTTCTCTTTTAGTCTTCCGTTATATAGTCCGCCATTAAAGCTAAAATCCTTCAACTTTTGATAATCTTTGATAGATCAAAGTTAAACTGCAAGGCATCTTGCTCGATCCAGTATCTAAGTTTTCAATAGTAAGATAGTTAATAAATGAAGATAACATACCACTAAATCAACCCCCTTGATAATTTTATATGATCAAATATGTATAGAGTTTGAGCAAATAATAGCTAAACAGATTGTTAATCGTTTTAGGAAATCAAAATATAAAAATATTCCTAATCCATATTTCCTAAATACGCTATTATCAGCCTTAAACACTGGATATTGACAATTATTTTTTGAGTCTATAACTTAATTTTATAACTTGTATATATTAGCAATTGCTTAGTTTGGCTTTTATTAAGAACTCTAATTGGAATCAATTTCCTATATAAATTCTAATGTTCTCGAAAGGTTTTGACAAGGCGAGCGTAGAAAGTTTTTTATAAACAGCTTCATAAATTAAGCCATTTAATATATTTAAGTAAATAAAAAGGAGCTTGTTATTATATTAAATTAATCTTGAACAGACTAAACTTCGAACTAATTAATTGTCCTTTTAAGTTTTAAGAGTATGCCTACACATAATCCCTTTTTAAAGCTTCAAAACTAGATAGAAATGTTAATATATTAAATCATTTATAGTAGTGTTTTTAGACAAAAGTACTTGATTCTATAATATATTTCTTCATTAATTCTTAAGAAACTTATTTAAGTTTGCTTATCTAATTTATACTTATAAAGATTTATATCTAGTGTGTATTTAATTATTTTATGTAGATATACCATTCTTATCCCTTCTAATAGTCCTTTAACTTACTAGTCAAGCTAAATATTAATCTTTTTCTATTTTCTTCTTATAATTATTTAGTGCCTAAAACTTGAAATCCTCATTTAATAAAATCTTAAATTTAAAAAATTTAAAAGCTAATTATTTTAGAACTTTAAACGAGCTTATGAGTTCTAAGGTATAAACATATATAAAATTCCAGCTATCATAAGAATTACTATCCTTCTTTGGTAATTTCCCTTTTAAAGTTAAAGTTATCTAATATATAAGCTTTATATTTTTATTTAATTTTAAACTTAAAGAGTTTTGGACTGCAACTACTTGCAGTTTAACGACCCCAACACTCCCTTCATGGGATAACGGGGATATCCTATTGCTTTCGAAAAGCAGCTGCCAGGGAGCTCTATCGCTATGTGCAACCAGGCTTCAAGCCCCTACCAGGAGTGGATAATCAAAAGGAAGGCGTTCCCTTGCAAAGGTTGACTTTGACCAGGGACTTTCTCAGCGACAGGAAAGGAACTTGTTCCTAGCCATAAAACCAGAAAGTATGATTCAGAAGGTCAATCTCAGCTCCTACCATCTTTTTAATTATTATAAGCTTTATATTTTGATTATTTAATTTATTGTTTCATTAGTAAATAATATCTCTTTAGGAATTTTAGTTTTCTAAGTTAGAAGCTATATATATTTGTATTGCTTTATTCATAAAAAATAGTATTTTAAAAGATTCAATTAATACATGTGTAATCTCTAAATAGAAATAGCACATCAAACAAAGAGATAATAAATTGAAAAATAGAGATATAATAATTTCTATAAATTCTTTTCTGATCCTTTTAATCATATTGATATAGCAATATCTAATTAAAAGTGCTGAAAGATTACTAGATTTAAGTATTGCTACTAGCATTTTAAATATTAATCTATTTAAATATTTCGATTGAAACTTCATTCTACTATTATTATAAATAATTAGACTTTATTTCATTATATAGAAATCTTTTAGTTAATTAGTTAACATTATTCTTAAACTTTTTTATCTTAATTTATTATTTTAATCATAGACTTTGTTAAAAGAATAAAATGTTGTACTATATAATTCTTAAACTAAGATATTTAACTTAAAGTATTTTAGTTCTACTCCAATTATTAAGAATCTTAGATCTTTATTCTAGTTCTTATTATTTAATTTTAAAATAACAGATTTAATTAAATGTATCTAGTTCAAATTATATTAAATAGCTTTAGGAATTTATCTAAAGAAATACTTATTTTTTACTTACTGGATGCTTTATTTCTTCATTATTTTAAGTTTTCTATAATAAATTAACATTTACTCTTCTATTTTAATATATTAATTAATTTGCTTCTATCTATAATTTAAGCAAGATAGCTAGCTTAATAATCTTTAATCTAAGTTTTTGCATTTAAATGTTTAATTTACATCTTAGTTATTAAATTATCTCCTTATTTAAGCTCTTAAATTTCTAAAGTTACCTTGGTTATCATATATAATCTACTTTGTGATTAAGAATAAATTTATAGATCTCAATTATTTCAAACAATTATTAGGTTTAAACTATTACCTATTTAAAAGAAAATAAATAAAGTACTGAGCATGATATTATTATCCTATTATATATAATAGGCTGCTTTAAATAACCTATATATTTTAGTTCATAGCTATCTTTTTCTATATAGCATCTATACAAGTCTATATTTAGCCTCAATTAATCATTAATAGAGAATAAATATTCTGGATAATATTTAACTATAAACGATTTGGATTGAAAGCTATTATAATAATTAAGCATTTTAATCCTTAATATATAAGTAATTTAGCATCTCTATCAATCTATTATGAAATAATGATATAGATACTTGATTAAATAGATAGATTTATGGATATAAGTAATTATTTAAAGCTATTTATAGCAATAAATATAGATAAATTATTTTATTTTAATGCTTAAATATTTATCTTCATTTTATCATTAATATTCCTTTATATATAGAAAGCCTATTACTTAGCTAAAATATATGCTTTACCTTAATACTATTTTTTAATTATTATCTTTCATTGTTATCTAACTAAAATGTATATAAAGTTAATTTTATATACATTTTAGTATGCAATAAATAAATTGAAAGTATGTTAAAGAGAGTTGCCATTTAAATTATTCATACTTATAATTTTTAATAAGCAGCTTAAATAAATAATTGCTTGGCAATAGTTCAGCTGGAAGAGCATGAGACTGTAGAATTAGAGGAAATTTCAGGTTCCTCGATTCAATCCCGAGTTGCTGGATATTGATATTTAAATAATAAAAATAAAATAATAGAAACTAATGTCTGTATAACTACCTCTATCTATTTTAATAAAGCAAGTACTTTAAATTGAATTCAGCTTAATATTTATTAGCTTTAAAAATCTAAACAGATAGATAAGCAAGGTATATTAAAAAAATATACTATTATAAAATAATTAAAAGCATGATTATGCTTATAACTTAAATTGTAAAATTTATTTGTATATTTTCTTAGAAATCCTTTAAAAATGCTATATAAAGCTCTTAAATTAAAAATTAAGCTAATTAGCTAAAAAGTAAACTTAATATAGTAGAATAAATATTACAAGCAATCTTCATATAAAGGAGAAATAGCTACTTAGTAAATAAGTATTAGAAATTCTTGCATTGAAGCACTCTAACTTCTAGATTTAGCCACTATATAAATACATAACAATTAAATAATAGATATAATTTTAAATTTATTTTGAAATAGTGTAATATAAAATAATCTCTAAAAGAGCAAGATTATAGTAATTAGTGATATAACCAACCCATCCATTAGATTGAATTAGAATAGGCTACTAGTATATTAACTTAAGAATTAATTAATTTCTATATCTAGTTAAATTAATCTTACCATAATATTTATTTTTATAGTAATAGCATAACTTTTAGGTTCTGATTTACTAAATTTAATTATAAATATAAGTGCTAAATCTTTAACTAAAATAAGAAATTTATAGATAGCTATTAAATTATCTTTATTATTAAATTTTATAAATCATAAAACTTATTAAGGTTATAAATAAGAGAAGGTTATTACTAATAATATTATAGTTAAATATATATATATTAAGAATAGATCCAAGCAATTACTAATAATAGAAACATAAAAGCATACATAGATGGAAGAATTCTGAGAGATAGCTAAAAATAATAAAAGCTAAAAAGAATCCTAAATAAATTTATATTATAATTAGCTTTATTCTCACATGCTTTAAATTATACTAGATACATAAGATTGAATAAAAGAAATACCAAGCATAATGTATATAATTAGATAGTCTTAAATATAATAAATTATATAAAGCTTTTAGAAGCTATCATTAATTTATAGTTAGATAGCTAATAAAAAGATAAATAATTATGGTATAAATGGATATATTATACATTTAGTAAAAGCTTATTTATATCTATAAACAATGTATCTATAGACTAGTAATAATTCTTTAGCTCTTAATCAATTATTCAATTTTAAATATCTATACAACTACTTTATTGAATTAACTAAATTTAGATAAAGAAAAGCTAGTAAAAGATTAAAGATTATTAAATATTATATAAAATGGCTTCTAAGAAATAACAGAACTTTGAACAAAACATTTAAACAGGACAATTCTCTAAAAAATAAAAAGCGAAATAATTACAATGAGTGAAAGTGAGAAATATGATTGATATGACGAACATCAACCACTTGAAAATCCAGAACTAAAAAAACTTCCGAAACAAACTCAAATAGAAATATTATCTAAGTCATTAAAAGATTTTATGTTTAAAAATAGATACCTCACTGATAAAGTAGAAAAATTAGAAAAACTAATAACGTCTTTACTTGAGAAACAATATTAATAATCATAAGAAATAGAAGACAAACTGGATCAAAGAATTATTTAAATTTAATAATAAATTCAGGTTACGCCATTTTCGATTTAACAGAATTAGTCAGATTCTATGGAAATAGAAAATGAAGCCTCAAATTAAAATAAACAGTAAACGTTTATTTAAAATAAGTAGTAAATTTAAATTAAATAAGTGTTACAGGAATAATAGTTTAAAAGAAGAATAAAATGCTACGTGTGCAATAAATAACACCAATGAAAATACTGCTACTAACTAAGCGAAATTTAAAGAAAGAATAAATAAGATATTTTTAGAAAACTATTTAGGATATATCCAACATAAAGCGGAAACATTTATAGAAAAAAACTGATTAAATCAAATCTTAATCCTTGGAGAAATAATTAGGAACGCTACTTGCAAGATGAAAACTATTCAGAATATTAAAGGATGGTGCGCCAATGAAATGCTACACCGCCTAACTAAGCCTAGTAGAAATTCAAGACAAACTAATGGAGACAAGCTGATAGAATAGGTCAGACGGCCGACTACTAAGGCTTTAACAAAGCTTTTTAACTTTAACTTTTAAAGAGATTTTTATTATTCTTTACTAGTTTATATTTTATATTTTTTCTTTTTAGTAATTTTTTTATATAATTTAGTATAAACTGATAGAATTAATTAAAGTATAAATAATTTATTTATTAAAGATATAATTTTCTTTTTTTTTATTAATTTTTTAATTTAACATTTAGTTATCTTTTACTATATCTTATTTAATTGAGATTTAATAAGTTATTATATGCTTTATCTTAAATTTTGATATAAATATTTTAAATATTATTTAAAATTATAAATTTAAAATTTATTCTATTATATTTTATTAACTTTTTAGAATTTAGCTTTATTTCTTATAAATACTAATAATTATTAAATAATTTTAAGCTTTTATTTTATAAAATAATTAAATATGAATTTTCCTTAACTTTTATTTTAATTTAACCTATTTTTTATTCCTTTACAAGGTATTTAATCAACTGCAGTTTTATTAAATATTTGCAACTTTTATATTTTTAAATCTTCTTTTTTACCTTTCTTATTATTTAAATACTATTAATATTTTATATGTTGTTAAATTTTGTAATTTTGTCATTCTAATTATCTACATTTTTAAATTTCTTTAAATTTATCTCTTTCAATATTATTTCTGTTATTTATTATTTACTAGCAAGCTAAATTTTACTAATGCTTAACACTTCTTGTATCTTTCTTTGAAAATGCAACAAATTATCTAAATTTATACCAAAATTTAGTTTTTATAATTTATTTTAAAATACTTAAATCTTAATATATTTCTTTTCTTTCGCTGAATTAGTAAGTAAATTTCTTTGCAAAATTAAATTGATTCCTTAATTAGCTATTATTAAATAACTTATTATCTCAAGAGAAATCAAATTTTAAAATTAATTAGTAAAATTAATATAGAAGATAAAGCTTCAAAAACTAGAGTTTAAAATATTCTATTGAAGCAATGTCAAAATACTAATCGAAATATTTATCTTAAATCAATATGATTTTAACTTCTCTAAATTTGCTTCAAAATTTTATTTGCTTTATTTTAGTCTCACTGCATGTTAAAACTTCATAATTTAAGGTTCTGCCCAATAACTTAATTAGCATTCTTATAAAAGTTTATTATATTAGCTTTATCTAAAACTTTGCTAATCAGATAATTTTAACTTTTATTAAATTATCTTTATTTTATTATAATTAATATTATATTATGTTCGCATATTTAACTTTACTTAATAAATCTAAAAGCTACTTAATTAACTTTATCTAGTAAAGTTAATTTATAATATTTTGAAAATTAAAAATTATTAGTAGCTTAAATATAATCTTAATATAACTAATTTTATTTATTAGTTTATTAACTTTAATATTTTTATCTCTAAGAAATAAATTATTACTACCAACTCATTATTTCAAGTTAATTTCCTATTTAGAACTATATTTAATTTAAAATTGAACAATTTTTATTAAGAAGCAACTTTACGTTATAGAGATATGCAGATTAAATAAATGTTCCTAGAAAATCTCGATGGAATTTATAAATTTGCTAAAATTAGCTATATTAAACTTAGCAAGTAATATAGGGAAAAATAATGTTAATCTTTAATTTATGAACTGATTCTTATAGTTCTTAAATATTATTTACATTTGTAATATTATCCTTTGAAAAGTTATCTCAGTTATAAATGAAGAAAAACATGTTTAAGCATGTCCTTAAATGTTTTTACAATGTGGATTTACTTATAATACTTTCTGATAGATTTCTAGGTAGAAATTTGTAGAGAATAACAATATAAAGCTAAATCTACTTAAACTAGCAAATTACTTCTTTTATAATTAGAAATAGACCTTCAAATTAAAAATGTTCATAAGAATTTACTAGAAAAAGAAATTAAATATTTAAAAAGGTATATCAAGTAAACAGAGTCGTAGTTAGAATAAAATGAAAGCTTTAGGAGCGATGAAGAAAAGAAAGAAGTGTAAAAAATTAAATGAGAATAACATTTTGCATTAATAAACTTAAGCTTATATAAATTAAAATCTGAATTAAATCAGAAGCTTCGTATAATAAAAATTTTATTAAAATGAACTAATTTATGAATTTTACAGTTTTAGGTTTATTTAATTATGATTAAAGGCTTTTCTATTAAAAAATTTAATTAGAAATAAATTTAGTAAGAAATGTACTAATTTAAATTTATTTTATTACATCTTATGGCTTCATTAGATTCTTGTTCTTACTAACACTAAATATAAAATCCTTATTCTTCTTTTATAGAACACTCTTCTAAGATTTTTTAGTTCATATTTAAAGAAATTCAATAATAATTCTTTAAATATAAGTTGAGCTAAATGAATTATTTCACACTTTAATATTTTTATTGTTCTAATGTTATCTAGTAATTATCTTCATAAAGTCGATTAATTTAAAGTATTCATTTTTTATAATGCAACAAAATAAAATTAATAAGAGTTATGAATCAAAAAATAGAAAAATTTTGATATAAGATGTTTGGTTACAATTTTTTTTTTAGTTTTTAGAATTTACTCTATTATAATAAAATTATAGTTACTTGAAAACAATTTTTATTAACTTATTTAATAATAATAATAATAATATACTTAATTAAAATGTTTGTGGCTTTGAGGTATTTCAACCTCATTTCCACTGACATCCAGTGATCGCTCCTGGATGCTTAAAATAAAAGTTCGGGCCATCTAGTTTTTTCGGAGTTCTGGAACTCGAATGGAAAATTCTTCTTCTATAAATTCTTCCTTCTATCGTCACGTAAATTCTTGCTAATTCTCTTCAGATTTCTTCGCTGTTTCTCTTCATCTTTTTCTTGTATATCTTGCAGCTCTTGAATCTATGTAATCTTGATTAGCACAGGTAACATCTCTTGAGAATCCTTCTAATATTGGTTGGTTCTTTTTACCAATCGTCTTTTACTTCCATTTTTATTTCTTAGATTAGAGGCTTTTTGTCCAAGTTGCTATACTTCGATTTCTTATTTGTCTAATCTTTCTTCAGTATTTTAACTTTTTTCTAATCATTTTTTGTTTTCTTATCTTAATATTTTTACTTCTTCTTACAAAATATGCACAGATTTCAAAAGACTTTCAATTAATAATTATTCTTCATTTGTCTGTTTTTGCATCGTTTTTGGATTCTCTTATTTCCTTAAGTTACTTGGACTAGGTTTAGGAAGAAAGTATATTTTATTAGTTTTATTCTGTTTATGCTTATTTAAGTTCTTATTTTATTTAAGATTGTCTTAAATTTCAACTATTGGAGGTTATTAAGATTAAGAAGATTATTATTTTATCTAAGAAGACGTGATGGATGAAGAATTAGAAGTCTCTGGTTTTTGCTCCTTTATCTATGGAGCTTACAAAAAACCCTTCTTGAAACTTTCGCCTTTTTTTTATTTTTATTAACTTATTTAAAATAGCTTTTTTATTTTTATTAATATTTATAATCGAAATGATGGTGGGAGCTGAGAATGACCCTCGTGAATAAACTTTCTGGTTTTATGGCTAGGAACAAGTTCCTTTCCTGTTGCTGAGAAAGTCCCTGGTCAGAGTCATTTTCCGAAGGGAACGCTGTCTTTGAGATTATCCGCTCTTGGTAGGGGCTTGAAGCCTGGCTGCTCATAGCGATGGAGCTCCCTAGCAGATGTGCCTGGAGCACAACAGGATATCCCCTTTATCCCATAAAAAGAGAGCGTCGAGTCGTGCAATCGGAAAGGAGTTTCCGGTCCAAAAACTTTTTTAGTTGAAATTAATTAATTTTTATTAATATTTTATTTTGTTATTTATTACATTTTTATCTACATATCTTGATTTTACAATTTTAAATAGTTTATTCGATTTCTTATTAAATATTTTTTATTTTAATTTTTTGTTATATGAAGCTAAGAGTTTTGATTTTAAATTTATTAATTTTATAATTACTTTAAATGAAGGATTTAAAATATCTTTTTTATTTATATGAATAAATTAAAGTAGCTTAATATTAATAAATTATTATTTATTTTTATTTTTTATAATGCTTTATAATCTTTTATTTTGATACTTTTGTTTACTATAAAATATTTTAAAAGCAAATAATTTAATAATTAAGCTTATTATTTATTAATTAATATATGTCTTCATTAGTTATAAACAATATAATTCAATCTTTTTATTTTATTTTACATTAATTATATAGGAAATGCAGAACAATTACCTTATTCTATTGTTTATCCTGAAATTTTTTAAAATTTATATATTTATCTTATAAAATGATTTATTCTGATGCAAATAAAACATATTCTATATGTTTTTTGAAAATCCTTACTAATAATTACATAAATTCGTTTATTTAATATAAACTTAAATTGGTGAATTAAAATATTTCACAGAATGCTTAAATCAAAAAATTTTAATTGCTGAAAACTGATAAAACTTAAACGGATGAAGTAAAAGACACAAAGAAAATAAGAGTGTAATGAAATTTAAGGCATAATTAAAAATAAAAAAACATAATAAAAAGAATGGCAGAAGCATTATTTTTATCTATATGATTATATCTCTAATTTTAGAGAGATTCTTACTTGGATCCAATATCTTGAAGGAAGTGATGTCTGAAGACTATCTGAACTTGGTAAGTGTTTTAAGTCTATTATTTTCGAATCTGGATTCATTACTCAATGTTTTTTCTGTTTAAAAAAGTAGATTAGAAGAATATCTGCCATTAAAAATTCCGTTCGGAGAAAACAGTAAGATGAGAGTTACTTTTCTTAAACATTCAAAATTAATAATTGTAAAAAAATTTCGCAAACATTTTTTTTAATGAAAGTATCTCTTAAGTTAAAAATTTAAAAAACTCTTTTTTAAATCTAAATTTAAAATTAATAAGAATCTTTTATTATTTTATGAGATTAAATTTCAGCAGAATTAGTTCAAATTAAAAATAATCATCATTATTTTCCTTTGCATTATAGATTAAAATTAATAATTTTTTTTAGTAGAATTAGAAAAAAATTTAGTTATTATTAAAATAAATTCTAAAATTGTGAAAATAATATTAAGGTTAACTAAAATTTAATTATAAATCTATCAGTTCATATTATCATGCACTAAGCATAAATAAAAAAAACTGCTGTAAAACTTTATATTTGCTAATAAATAGATTCTAACTAAATATACTAAGATTATTTTTAGAATGTCTTAATATCAAAATAAAAAATAATATATATTCTATTAAAAATATACTTTTTCATTATTAAAAATAAAAGTTGTAATTTTTAATTTGTAAATGAATAAGCAACTTTTAAAGAGCTAGACTGAAAGGTTTTATTTTCTTTACTATTTAATTTATTTCTCTCATCTAATTATATAATATTTTATAATTAATTAATTTTTAGAAGAGCTATAATTTATTTTTAACTATTTTTAATTCATAAATATGTATGAAACTTTTATCTTTTTCTTATTATTAGATTTATTATCCTTATCTATATATTAAAAAAATAATAAACTATTATTTGAAAAATAAATAAATATTGCATAGCATCAGTTTAATAAGCAAATATTGTTATTAAAACTTAGAGATATAAAATAAAAAATATATATTAAATTAAAATCTTTTTTACATTATTAAAAATATCCTAAAATATTTACTTTTTTAATATATATCTATCTTAACTAATTTTTATATTCCTAATCTATCTATTATATCTTATCTAAAATCTTTTACTCCAAATTATTTACTTTAATAAGAAAAATAAACTTAAAAATTTGATTTAAAATTAAAAAAAAATTTAGTCCGTCAGAAAAAATCTTCTATAGTATAAAACGCTGAGCAAAGACAAATTTTTTGTTTAAACAAAATCTTATTACTCAAAAATATAGAAATTAAAAATTAAAAATTAAAAAAATAAAGAAACATTAAAAAAATAAAATTATTTTAAAATTAAAATACTAAACAATTCTCTTTAGACAAAATTAAACATTGCCTTTAACTTCACTCCCTTTCCACCTTATTAATAATTTTTATAATTAACCTTTCACTTATAAATATTATAATATCTCTTACGCACCTTTAAATAATTTAATTTTTTGCTTTCTAAAAATAAAATACTATAAACTATAATAAGCTTTAACCATAAATATTTTTATTTAAAGCAAAAACAACTTTTACCCTATCCTTCTAACAAAAATAATTTTTATACTTAAAACATGCTTATATCAAATTGTCTTTTTATTTAAAGAAAATATTTACCTCACTACCATTCATAAAATTAAGAAATTTTTTAATTGATTAATTATACATATTATTCCCATAATATACCATATTATACTAAATAATAATAATATTAAACAAACTTATTTAAAAATAAAACTAAATTCAAATACTTATATCTTATAACATACTATAACTCATATTAAACTACATATCATTCAACACTTTATAATAAAATTTTTATCATCACACCTTTTAACATCACCCAAACACATTACACACAGAAAAAATAAACTTTTTTACTCACACAAATTCACACACTATTCACACACACTATTCACATACTATTCACATGCTATTCACACAATATTAAAAAACATTATTCACATAATAATTAAATTTGTAAATAAAACAAATAAACAACTTCCACCTAAAACTATCTCTTTTAATTGAAACATATAACATTAATAATAAAATATAAACACCGATATCCATTAAGCCATAAACTTAAATGAATATTATTTAATATATTTAACAAATTAAAAAATATACTCATAAACCATTTCATAAATTAGTAAATTAAAAATACATAACTATATTATTAATAAACTTTAGTAACTTATTTATAATCATCAATAGAATTTATAACAACTCAGTAATATAAACAATATGTCATGAAAAATTTATATAAAAACCTTAAATATATAAAGAAAGAAGATGTACAAAATTTATATATACATTCTATATACATCAGGTATATTTATATATATATATATATATATATATATATATATATATATATATATAAATACATATCAACATTTATAAAATACTACTTTTATATTAATACAAAAAATATAAATTTTTAAATTAAGAATAAGTGGAAATAAACTATTAAAAGTCAATCATTCTTCATTAAATAACTATAACTAGTTATATTGATACTCACGTCCTATTTAAAAATGATAAAAGGGCGCTCACCCCCTAATTTAATACTTTAAAAAAACTAACATTCTATATAACAATTATAAATAATTTACCACGTATTTTTAAAGATAATTCTAAAATAAAGTTACGATCTAAGAAAATAGAAAAGAGAAACAATAAATAAACCTTACATACTATAACAATAATAAAAATTAAGAATATTAAATTAACTTACCTAAGTTAAGAATATTAAATTAACTTACCTAAGTTAAGAATATTAAATTAACTTACCTAAGTTAAGAATATTAAATTAACTTACCTAAGTTAAGAATATTAAATTAACTTACCTAAGTTAAGAATATTAAATTAACTTACCTAAGTTAAGAATATTAAATTAGCTTACCTAAGTTAAGAATATTAAATTAACTTACCTAAGTTAAGAATATTAAATTAACTTACCTAAGTTAAGAATATTAAATTAACTTACATAAGTTAAGAATATTAAATTAGCTTACCTAAGTTAAGACTATTAAATTAACTTACCTAAGTTAAGAATATTAAATTAACTTACCTAAGTTAAGAATATTAAATTAACTTACCTAAGTTAAGAATATTAAATTAACTTACCTAAGTTAAGAATATTAAATTAACTTACCTAAGTTAAGAATATTAAATTAACTTACCTAAGTTAAGAATATTAAATTAGCTTACCTAAGTTAAGAATATTAAATTAACTTACCTAAGTTAAGAATATTAAATTAGCTTACCTAAGTTAAGAATATTAAATTAACTTACCTAAGTTAAGAATATTAAATTAACTTACCTAAGTTAAGAATATTAAATTAGCTTACCTAAGTTAAGAATATTAAATTAACTTACCTAAGTTAAGAATATTAAATTAGCTTACCTAAGTTAAGAATATTAAATTAACTTACCTAAGTTAAGAATATTAAATTAACTTACCTAAGTTAAGAATATTAAATTAACTTACCTAAGTTAAGAATATTAAATTAACTTACCTAAGTTAAGAATATTAAATTAGCTTACCTAAGTTAAGAATATTAAATTAACTTACCTAAGTTAAGAATATTAAATTAACTTACCTAAGTTAAGAATATTAAATTAACTTACCTAAGTTAAGAATATTAAATTAACTTACCTAAGTTAAGAATATTAAATTAACTTACCTAAGTTAAGAATATTAAATTAACTTACCTAAGTTAAGAATATTAAATTAACTTACCTAAGTTAAGAATATTAAATTAGCTTACCTAAGTTAAGAATATTAAATTAACTTACCTAAGTTAAGAATATTAAATTAACTTACCTAAGTTAAGAATATTAAATTAGCTTACCTAAGTTAAGAATATTAAATTAACTTACCTAAGTTAAGAATATTAAATTAGCTTACCTAAGTTAAGAATATTAAATTAACTTACCTAAGTTAAGAATATTAAATTAACTTACCTAAGTTAAGAATATTAAATTAACTTACCTAAGTTAAGAATATTAAATTAACTTACCTAAGTTAGGAATATTAAATTAACTTACCTAAGTTAAGAATATTAAATTAACTTACCTAAGTTAAGAATATTAAATTAACTTACCTAAGTTAAGAATATTAAATTAACTTACCTAAGTTAAGAATATTAAATTAACTTACCTAAGTTAAGAATATTAAATTAACTTACCTAAGTTAAGAATATTAAATTAACTTACCTAAGTTAAGAATATTAAATTAACTTACCAACTATATGTTAAGAATATTAAATTAACTTACCTAAGTTAAGAATATTAAATTAACTTACCTAAGTTAGGAATATTAAATTAACTTACCAACTATATGTTAAGAATATTAAATTAACTTACCTAAGTTAAGAATATTAAATTAACTTACCTAAGTTAGGAATATTAAATTAACTTACCTAAGTTAAGAATATTAAATTAACTTACCTAAGTTAAGAATATTAAATTAACTTACCTAAGTTAAGAATATTAAATTAACTTACCTAAGTTAAGAATATTAAATTAACTTACCTAAGTTAAGAATATTAAATTAACTTACCTAAGTTAAGAATATTAAATTAACTTACCTAAGTTAAGAATATTAAATTAACTTACCAACTATATGTTAAGAATATTAAATTAACTTACCTAAGTTAAGAATATTAAATTAACTTACCTAAGTTAAGAATATTAAATTAACTTACCTAAGTTAAGAATATTAAATTAACTTACCTAAGTTAAGAATATTAAATTAACTTACCTAAGTTAAGAATATTAAATTAACTTACCTAAGTTAAGAATATTAAATTAACTTACCAACTATATGTTAAGAATATTAAATTAACTTACCTAAGTTAAGAATATTAAATTAACTTACCTAAGTTAAGAATATTAAATTAACTTACCTAAGTTAGGAATATTAAATTAACTTACCAACTATATGTTAAGAATATTAAATTAACTTACCTAAGTTAAGAATATTAAATTAGCTTACCTAAGTTAAGAATATTAAATTAGCTTACCTAAGTTAAGAATATTAAATTAACTTACCTAAGTTAAGAATATTAAATTAACTTACCTAAGTTAAGAATATTAAATTAACTTACCTAAGTTAAGAATATTAAATTAGCTTACCTAAGTTAAGAATATTAAATTAGCTTACCTAAGTTAAGAATATTAAATTAACTTACCTAAGTTAAGAATATTAAATTAACTTACCTAAGTTAAGAATATTAAATTAACTTACCTAAGTTAAGAATATTAAATTAACTTACCTAAGTTAAGAATATTAAATTAACTTACCTAAGTTAAGAATATTAAATTAACTTACCTAAGTTAAGAATATTAAATTAACTTACCTAAGTTAAGAATATTAAATTAACTTACCTAAGTTAAGAATATTAAATTAACTTACCTAAGTTAAGAATATTAAATTAGCTTACCTAAGTTAAGAATATTAAATTAGCTTACCTAAGTTAAGAATATTAAATTAACTTACCTAAGTTAAGAATATTAAATTAGCTTACCTAAGTTAAGAATATTAAATTAGCTTACCTAAGTTAAGAATATTAAATTAACTTACCTAAGTTAAGAATATTAAATTAACTTACCTAAGTTAAGAATATTAAATTAACTTACCTAAGTTAAGAATATTAAATTAACTTACCTAAGTTAGGAATATTAAATTAACTTACCTAAGTTAAGAATATTAAATTAACTTACCTAAGTTAAGAATATTAAATTAACTTACCTAAGTTAGGAATATTAAATTAACTTACCTAAGTTAAGAATATTAAATTAACTTACCTAAGTTAAGAATATTAAATTAACTTACCTAAGTTAAGAATATTAAATTAACTTACCTAAGTTAAGAATATTAAATTAACATACCTAAGTTAAGAATATTAAATTAACTTGCCTAAGTTAAGAATATTAAATTAACTTACCTAAGTTAAGAATATTAAATTAACATACCTAAGTTAAGAATATTAAATTAACTTACCTAAGTTAGGAATATTAAATTAACTTACCTAAGTTAGGAATATTAAATTAACTTACCTAAGTTAAGAATATTAAATTAACTTACCTAAGTTAAGAATATTAAATTAACTTACCTAAGTTAAGAATATTAAATTAACTTACCTAAGTTAGGAATATTAAATTAACTTACCTAAGTTAAGAATATTAAATTAACTTACCTAAGTTAAGAATATTAAATTAACTTACCTAAGTTAAGAATATTAAATTAACTTACCTAAGTTAAGAATATTAAATTAACTTACCTAAGTTAAGAATATTAAATTAACTTACCTAAGTTAAGAATATTAAATTAACTTACCTAAGTTACGAATATTAAATTAACTTACCTAAGTTAAGAATATTAAATTAACTTACCTAAGTTAAGAATATTAAATTAACTTACCTAAGTTAAGAATGTTAAATAATCATACCTTATTTAAGTATTTATAATAACTTACTCTCTGTAATAAAAATATGTTTCTAAATATTTCTTACTTCCTAAATTATTAAAAAAGAAATTTTTTATTTACCATTTTCTTTAGATTTTCAAACGCTCACCACCTATTATTTTATAAGTACTGCTTACTCAAAATCATTTTAAGACTCTCTCCATTCACTATTTCGTTTTAAGCTATCGTATAAGAGTTATTCAATATTTATCCGTTCTTTAATAATTCTAAATAAGGTGGATATAATCTTGTATTTTATTTTATCTATTCCTTTATCTATGCGATTGTAATATCTTATTTGACCACGAACTTCAATGTCTTATTGTTTGGCGATACTATTGTTATAGATATATCTAAACTTAACTAAGGCTTTTATTAAGGCATAACTTAAATATTTGATTATTGATAACCTTATTATTATTAGACAGACTATTATTAAGACAATAGTTAAGGTTGCTATTAAGTCTATTATAAAGATATCTAAGGCTACAATGACTATTGAGACTACTAAAGCTATTTCTAAGGTCGTTGAGGCTGCTAAAGCTGCTAAAGCTACTAAAGCTATTAAGGTATAACTTAAATTTATTATTACTACTAGACCTATTCAATAGACTAACATATGAACTAAATAGGGTATATAGACTATTAACATGACTATTTAGGAGGCTTAAGCTTTTAAATCTAAATGCTTTATATTTAACTCAACTATTTCGCAAGACTCTTATTCTCCTCAATGTATTTTTTTATTTAACTTTCTAATGCTCCTTTCTCCTATTAGCTAACCTAAGCTTGATAATTCAACTATTATAACTAAACCTAGTATTAACCATTAACCTTAGTTACTTAAATAAAAGAACTCTTAACATTCTCTAAGTCCTCAAATACCTTTGTCGATACCTAAGACAACTATTACATGACTCTTTAAGCTTCAGAAACTAAGGATGATATTCTCTAACTCAATTATGGATTGTCGTAACTTAACTACTGAGAATTTCCTTACTGATTCTTATTTATTTGACTCTACTAGATTCTTAGAAGATTTAACTACTACTTGATAACCTTAGCTGATTATTTTAAGTCCTTTTATACAGCTAAACTGTCCTTGAAGACGAATAAATTGATATGCTAAATCAACTACTAGATGAAAGTTGCTTGCTACTTAACTAACTAAATACGAACTGATTTTACTGAAGCCTATTAACCTTCTAGTAATGATATGCTATCGAGCAACCCCTTTGACTCCAAATACTTCAACAACTGCGTATCCTCTTGTAACTTTACGGGATTTATCTTGTGAGATAATTAGCAATTTTACTGGGAACATTTAATTTCCTTGCTTTTTTGGAACTGATCGAAGGCACATAAGACACAGATGGTGTGCTAGCATGGTAGAATCATAGGAATCTTATCCTACCCATCGAAATTTCCTTAGCACGATTAACATCTAATGTTTTAGGACATTTCTTTTATTATTATTATGAAAATTCTACCCTTGATGCAGTAGCAATTAATCACGGAAATTTAGTTTTTTTAACAGAATAAAATAAAAAATAAATATTATACTTAAGCATTGAATAATCTTAAATATTATAAAATAAATATAAAATAAACTAATATTAATTTATAATATTTAAGATTATTAAACTATAATTATCAAAAGTAAAAACATTTATTATATATAAAATTAAATTAACAGAACATAAATTTTAACTTTATAAAGTTATTATTAAAAATAAATAATTAAAATAGTAACTATAATAAAACTAAATTTAACTGTAATAATACAGTTTATTTAAACTAGAAATGTAAATAAGTTTAAATCATTTTTTACTATTATAATTATTAAATTAACTAATTTATATAAAATTAATAAATATAAATTTATACTTAATTTTAATATTCAAATTAAATAAATAAATATATATCAAAATAAATCTTAACTATAATAACAATAATTAATCAACTTTAAAATATATATTTAATTAATTTTATACTACTTTAAATTACCATCAATATTATAAACTATTTATTATTCTCATTTATGATAATTAAATTACTATTTTTACTATATATAATAATATCACTAATATTTTTATATATTACCTATATTTTCAATAATAAAGTCTATATTTATAAACTAAATTAATTAATTTAGAACTTTTTAATTTATAAATATTATAATGGTTTATCATTTTTTATTTATTTATATATTTATATATTTAAAACTTTAATTAAGCCGGAAGCCAGACAGTTATTTTAATTATTAATCATTTAAAGCTTACAAAGATCATCATTAAATTTATTATCTATAAGTTAATATTCGTCAGATGTTATTTCTTATTCTTTCTTGTCTTGGACATTTCCAATCACAAATGTAAAGGGCTCTTACAAATATAACATCCCCTTTTTTTACATGAAATATAATTTCTTTCCATTTCCATACATTCCTTTTGAAGTCTGGTTCAAGTTTTCTACAATTAATTGGAATCTTGAATTTAATTTTATTCAATTTTCTAGCCTTATACTTTTTCATTATTCAAATATCATACTCTAATTCTACCATTCGTTCATAAACTCCAGCTTAAGCTCTTCAGTCTACCATATGAACTTCATCTTCTTGATTTATGAGGTCTTTACTTATTTCTAGTTTTTCTTCCTTCTATGAATATAAGTTCTCTTCTATTTTTAGTAGTTTTTTATAAGTGTATTTAGAGTATATTTGCTCTATTTAAATATTATAAGATGTTAATAATTAAACCTTTATTAGCTAAAATGTTGGCTGAGTCAACAAAGTTCCTGAACGCGGATCATTTATGCAAAGTCTCTTAAATGGATTCGCATGAGAAACTCAATTCTTAATGTAAAGTACAGATTGCTTTGATTTGGAAGCAAATTACACTTTATAATATCAATTTTTCTATCTAACAGGAACAGTGGAAGAACTACCGCTTGGTGTTAAAAGTGAGTGATCAGGACAAAATTTTAAGTTGCCTTAGTTTGCTAACTACACCGACTAAAGTTTAGTAGTAGGTGAAAGTATATGCGACTAGTTTGAAAGTTGTACTAAAATATCAAGGTTTATAAGACAATTTGAGATGCAAATCTTGAAATTAAAAAAATAGAAAATAGAGTCTTTAATTCTAGCCTAGAGAAAAATAACTTCTTGTATGACCTAGCTATTAAAATGAGTTAAAGCTCTTAGACAGTTGTTAAGCAGAACTTAATGAAATTATTGGATTTGCTGTCTTCTAATGCAAACACACTAGATAAATAGAGAATTGCAATCGAGAGCTTTTACGTATCTTGCTAGATGATTAAGCCTGAAGATATTCTAACTACTTAGAAAAATGTCTAGATTTAAATGAAAATAAGAGCTTAAATTTGATAAGTTAGAAAATATCTCAGAAATTTATGATTCTATATTGTTCAAATAAAATTGAGGAAACAAAAGAAAGATAATAGATAATTAACCAATTTAGGAAAAAAGAGAAAATACTTAAAGATCTTTAAGATAACAAAACTAATCGAAAGAATAGTTTGAAGCAACATTTTGGTAAATAATATAGAAGTCTTCTTTACTATTTGCGATGTCTAAAATCTAATTATCAAAAGAAAATTTTTTCAGATATTTATGGCTACGCTAAAACTTGAATTTGTCAATAGACTATGCTGGATCAATCTATCTTTACTTCGAAGATTAAGTTCAAAATTTTTTACCTTAGTAGTCACTTGATAGAGAACACTTCTCTATACTAGCAACTTTAATAATCCTTGAGAAAACAGTTAATCTGAAGGGACTTATTTAAGCATAGAGATATACAAAGGCTGATAAATATATGATAATGATTCTTGATCAAGGTTAAATAGTCCCTTGAAAGATTCAGTTTCAATTTAATATACACTCTATTTTTAAGAAACCAATATCGAAGTCCTGGCATGCTAGATGTGAGATTCAGATCAAGAAATCTGAATTAAGGAGTTAACGTGTCTCTTATAGGGAACATATTAAGATTTTTTATACATTTGCAAATGCTCAAAGTCAGGTCTTTTGAGAATAAATTATATAATCGATTAAAGTTAAGAAGATGCTTAAAAATAATATCATGAAGAGGATGATTCTTTTGCAAGATAAAAAGAGAGAGACGACATAAATGTGGATCATTAAAATTCTGGAAGCAAATTTAAAGAAGAAATTTATGGCAAATCAAGTGAATTTTATACACTAATATGCATCTCCTCGATTTTTGTCTTCCTTCTAATATTCTAATTTTGATATTTAAAGATTAAAAACTCAAATCGACAGATTAGTAACTAAAAGTATATAATAAATTCAAGCTGGCAACTTTGTCATGGAGACAATATGTGCTTATTTATCTCTTATTGGCCCTTGGAAAAATCCTTAATCTTAAGAAAAGTTAAGCATATCTCTCTCCTCTTAATGGACTGAATGGTAGTTTAAATTTGCTTTTTTATTAATCTTGTTTGGATTTCTTAAAGTACTGAGAAGAATAAATTTGAATTATAAGACTTCACAACTGCTTTATGAAAAGCCTCTATAGTAATAATCTGAAAGATATTAAATATCTGCCTTTTTCTGAAATTTTAAAGTATCTAACGTTTCTTCATAAGCGGTCAACTAATAATATGTATCATAATTACAACCTGGGTCAGCTTTAGATTTAACACCGAAAAAGACTCTCACTGGATTTATAGCCTTTTGATCAGCTACTTCTTCTATCTTCTAATTTTAGATCCTATTTTTATATTTCTTATCACGAAGCTCATTCCTAAGATATAGTTCTACTAAGTCTTGAATCATTATTCTCCAATTCAATCTCAAAGCACCAACAGTAATTTATAACCAACTGACATAACTATAATTTAGGCTCAACAGGTATCTTCTAATGCTTTATCAAATGTAAATCATAACGTAAATTAGGGAATTTCGATTGCTTAAATTGATGTCTAGATTCATTCTTTAAATAAAATAGTTCAATAATAGTCATAATCTTCAATAACCAAAATTATGCCTGAACTGACTTAAGAAAATCAACAGAATATGATTCCAGATCAAGTTTCCATCAACAAGAAGTAATCTGAGCAGCTTTAAAGCTCAGCTTAAATTCCATAACTTATAGAGGCAAAATAAAATCGGATAGTTTATCCTAAATGCTAGAAGGAAACAATTAAATAAATTTGCTTTTTGTAAAAAAACTGATAAAGAGTTTGACAAGAAAGGTTTTACTCGAGTAGATTAGAAACATAAATAGTGATTATTTTTAAACTTTAGCTTTTTTAAATAAAATGAGTATATACATAATTCTCTAATCGTTAAATTGAATAATAAGCAAGATGCTCATATATACGGATAAATTAAGATAAAAAGATAAAAAATTCCAGAGTAAAAGTAAAAGCAAAATGGTAAGTTCTTAGAAGTAATGTACTATCTGGTATGCTTTGAATTTACTTTTATATTATTTAAGCTTTTGTTTTCTTTTAATCTTATACTTCTTAACTTTATGCTATAGTGCTATGATTATTTAATGGTTTATATTTTTATTTTAAAAGCTAAATTAAAAATCATCAAAAAACGCCACCGGGTGGACTTGAACCACCGACCTTTTGGTTAACAGCCAAACGCTCTAACCTATTGAGCTACGGAGGCTCTTATTAAACTTTCTTGATATCCTTTAAAAATACTTTTGCGATCTGAATGAGTTTCAATTCTATATAAAATATATAACTAATAGATAGAGAATCACAATTATTCTAAGAGAAGACAAACATCAAATTATTAGATCATAAGATATTTTAATCACTAAAATAGCTAAATATGAGTTATATTGATTCTACATTATGATTAAACAAATACCTTTGTAGTAAAATAAATTTATATCATAGAGAAAGTTTCCATAATACTTCATTTTATCTCTATAACTTTAAATTTTTCTTAGGAACTAATCACTAAAAGGATTTTATAAATTTATATAGTTTTGACTTAGATTTTTTTATCTTTGTTTATAATAAAAAGCATCATTCATTTATTTAAATTAAAGCTAAAAATTAAAAAAGATCATAAATGACACAATCTTTTCAAAATTACCAAGTATTGTTTAAGGCTTTAGTTATAGGTATTTAACTCTAATTTTCTAGGAGATAGTAATAAATGATTCAAATGTGTAAACTTAAAAATTCAAATTTCAATTTTTTTTTAACATAATTAGACTGAATTAAAATATAGAAATATACTTTAAATCCTTCTTTGGATTGTCTATTTCTATTACTATTTGTTTTTGTTTATTTATACTTTATATTTCTGAGCTACAACACAATTATTTTAGATTTTTTATATTTGTGTAAATTTTCCACTCATTGAGCTCATTCTGTTTATAAAAATTTATATGAGCTACTATCAGACTTCATTTATTCCTTTATAATATTCGCTTTTCATGTTAACCTTATTGATAAAAGGAATTTAACTCTTCATTTTAAAGTGCTTATGGAATATTAATCATAAAACAATGCTATACTTGTTTTTAAGTCTGATCCTGAGGAAAATATAGTTTAGTCTTAGATATTCTATTTGAAAATGCAAAAATAAAGAAATAGAGGTTACCCTCCAATCCTTTCTCCTTATTTACTTGTTTAAAACTCAAACTATACTGGTGAGTGCTTTTTCTTTGTATATTCAAATTATTGATCTAGCTATTTTAATTTTAACTTTAGAACATTTCTTTTTATCATTTTACTTAGCTCTTTAAAACAGATTAAGTATTTATGGCCTGTAATGCTATGAATTAATGTAAATGGTTTTTGTAATCATTTGACAAATAATTTAATATTATACTTTTAACATTTTTCCTAGGATGATTAATCATTTAGTAACTAAATACATTTTTAACTTTAGTTATCTTAAGACTTTTATTACAAGACGTTATTTTTTATACTTCCTTTTGCTTTTAAACTATTTTATTTATGTATTTTTTAACTTTTTTGTCGAATTAGAGAATTAAAATTTTGGGAGCTTTTGTTCGTGTAATAAAGCTTAAATGCATATAGAGAAGTTAAACGATAACTGTTAAGTATGAGGGAAGGATATTATAATAACTAAGCTGTAAGTAAAAGATTGAGTATTTAATTATTACTTACTTTAGTCGAAGCTTCCACTAAAACTGTAGAAGTAGACATAATAAAAATATAAAAGGATGCTCTTCCCCAATTTTTTAATTAAGTAGGAAGAATATAAAGGAAACATCATTTTTATCTCTATAATTGTTCTTATTCTGTTAAGGATAATTTAAAATAAAAGAACTATAATTACTATGAGTATAAAAAGACAGATAAACTTAAATATTTAAGTGTGTTCTCTCATATAAGCTGATAAAAAAAATAAGCGAACGTTTATTTCGCTGAATAGTAAAAGAATAAAAATATGGTTATAACTAGTTATAGCTAATGATGATATTAGTTACTTAGATGCTTATGATTTTGAGAAATAATTAATAATAAGAATAGATTTCATTTTTAGATAATAATTTAGTAGACTATACGTATCTTACAGACAACTGATAGAGAGACTATTTAGAAATGAGATTTGCTTAATTAAAAATCTGGATAATAAAAAAGATTCATAAATCTGTTTAATACCCAACAAACAAAAAATAATAAAGCGGAAAGAGTAAGAAAGTTTGTTTGATATCAAGGAAAGCATAAGTTTTGTTAAAAAGACAGCAAAGAACCTCAAAAATATAAAAGAAACTAATCAATTAATAGGTAAACCTCTGATATAATCTTAGATTTTTCTATCTTTTTGCTTCTGAATCGCAGTTTAATTTTCGAGTCAGATAAAAAGGGAAAAGGTTGGCTAAACCTTAAGGTAAAATATTAAATTTAGCGATTCTATTGAAACTAAGATCCAACTTGAAGAACTTCTTTAAAGTTGCAAAATAAAAGAATAATTGAGCTTTTATAGTCTTTATAAAGAGTAAATTAATGTCTAAAATTATAGTAAGACTACTTATGTGCAAAGAAATTAAGTTAAAATCAATTAATTAAAAGAATTAATGAAAGTAGCCTTCCTACTATAAATTGAAGGGTAAAAAGTTCAGTAATTAACTTAGAACCAGGAATAAAAAGGTACTTAAGAAGGATAAAAACCAAATAACTCAACGTTTTCTTATTTTCAGTTAGAAAATTAGATTAAGTGTCGTATTAGTAGATCAAATGTTTTAATTCTATCTGGAAGAGATAAACTAGGAAAAATTAGATAAAATGGTTCAAACCTTATTTAGGAGTAGAAGATATATTCTATATATTTGGAATACATGAGTTTGGAAAATAAGATCAAATGATGAACATAGACTAACACAAAAAGATAGAATTTTCACTAATATTTAATGAAATTATGGAATATTAGAAACAAAATATATGAGTATTTTTAACTGAAAGATTTATTATGAAAATAATAATAAGAAATTAAACCACATCGAATCAAAAGTAAAATTGTAGAAATGATGGAGATAAAAGCTATCAGAACAAATCCAACAAAACTTAAAAAATCAGGAAAAAAATTTAATAAACGAAAAGATACTCACTTAGCAAAAAAAATGACAAAAAGGAAAGAATTATCTGATGGAATAAGCCAAGTAGCAAGTGAAAGATGCAAAAACATTTAAAATTTTGAACTTAGTATTTCACGAAAGGATATTTGAGTCAAACATGTATTATTATTAATAATAATACTTTATTTCTTGAAATATAAAAATATATGTCTTAAATTCATATTTTAAGTAGTAATACCAATATTCTATTAACTAATATTTCTTCTTTGCTTATCTTGCTAATTATATAGTCACTAAATTAATAAAATAGCTTAATTTTATTTTTTGTATTTTTCAACTTTAAGTAGTTTAATATCCATTTAATTATTTTTTGGAATTCTGTTTTAAACTTTAAGATAGAGATATGAGTTTTTTTATAAGCAGTAATTTGGAAAATAAGAAAGCCAATTTAGTTATATCTTAGTTATTAATACCAAAAAGAATTTTAATGTCTATAGATTTTACCAAAACCTTATATACTCCTTTCTTTGAGATTATAATTCAAGTTTGTAATACCTTTAAATATTACTCATTATAGGCATAATTGATAATCTAGAAATAAAGTGATGTTAAGATGTTTAAGATCTAAAATTAGCACCGATAATTAATAAATTTGATAAAATGTTGATGATTTTAGAGCAGAACAAATTCTAGGCTTCAGCTACTTTATTTCACATAAATAAAACAATCCTCTTCTACTCATCAGCTACTCAATAAACATTTAGACTCTTGCCAATATTATGGAGTTATAATATTTTATTATGTATAAATAAAGCTTAGAATTATAATCCTTAATTTACTATCTTCGCTAGCTTTGTACTTATTAGCTTTTATAATAAAGATTTTTCTTATTAATTTTGGAGTTTTATCATAAAATTTAGAATATTAAGGCAGAAGTATTTTTTCACTTTCCTTTTTCATAACGAAATTTGTTTTTCCTTCTTGATATCATTAGTTCTAGTAAAATTACTCAATAAAGTATTGAAAGCTTCTTGTTCTAATCCATCAAAACAGTAATTTTAAGATAAATAATAGTAGCATAGGACTTAATCTATCTATGTATGGGATTTTTTTATATATTATCCTTTAATATCTTCATAACACTATTTTTCAAATATAATTAAAACCAGAATCAAGTTCTTAGCTTTCTTGGAAGTATATAACTATCTATTTTTTTTATTATTCATTTTCAGTATCATTCCATTCTCAAATTACATGCATTTAATTTAGTTCAACAAAGCAGAGAAATCAAAAGACTGTCTCTAATAAAGCAAGGATGTTATTAAAATTAGCTTATTCATTTGATAAATATGCTATTCATATTTAGGATAGGATTAAAGTCTAGAAACATTTAAGTGCTTTAAAGTTAGAAAGTATATAATGCATATATTTATGCTTTTAAATTAATTCCAATTTAGTTAAATTATCTACCAGAAAATATCTAAAAGGTGATTGATTGAAAAGCTATCTCATACTAGATGGAGGTTTGTTACATAACTGAATTAAAATATAAAAAAAGAAAAGAAATAAATAAATAAAATAAAAGCTAATAGAGAAAGAAATAAAATATCTCATAATTTTATAATTTAACAAATGAAAGAAAAATGAATATAATTTAAGGTAAGATTATTTCAAACACACTTAGAAAACCAAAAAAGTAAAAGTAAAGATAAAAATTAATTTTAGCATAATGTATTTAGTCATATTTCAAATAATATTAGAATAAAAAAGTAGAGATTAAGCTTATCTTTAGCAAGAAATTTTCAGAAATAATATTCTAGATTTATTTTTGGTAAAAGTAAGAATTAAGATGCTTTTAAAATTTAATTTTAGTTATAATATTTAATGAAAAGTACAAGTAAAAAATTAAAAATTTAAGAGCTAATATAAGCAAAATAAAATAAAATTTTCTTTTTATTTGATATACATTTCCTTAAAATTAATTATTTAATCAAGTTTAGCTTATAATATCAAATGGCATAATAAACTTTTTAATAAGGCATATTCTTTTCTCTACTGTATCCTTTTTGTTTAAATCTTTTTTTTCTAAAGCAAAGAGTAGTTAATATTAATAGTATATTTATCTACATTAAATAGATCTTTTACTACCTATTAATCTCAACTTTGTTATTTTTCTTAAACTATAATACACGTAATATTTAATGTTGCTCTAATTAATAAAATACACCTTGCTGCACTACTTTTTCCCAAAAGAAAATTATTAAAATAAAGTTTTTTTTTAATTTAAAGTTGAAGACAAATAATTAAGATATTTGTAACTATAGCAGCAAAAAATTACATGATATTCTATTATCAATCAATTGGCTAGTCTTTTTTATAAGCATAATAATAATAATAAGATAAAAAAGTTTCAATACTTTGAGTATTGGGTAATAATTGCACTACTTATAGTTATATTTCATGCGAATTATGTTAAGTATAAGAGTTTATGTAAGTTTATTATCTACCTCTAGTTAATTCTTCCTACTCCTGTTCTTTTGCTTCTTCTATAATGATTCTAAATTGTGTAATCGCATTTTCCTCTCTCTTCTTATTTTCAATTTTATTCTTATTTGTTTTCACAACCATTATTTAGGTTTCTTTATTAATTATATTTTTTTTCCCATAATTTTTCTTTTATTTCAACTGCTAAATTTTTAAAATTTCTATTCATTTTTAAGCAATTTTTGATGAGCATTTTTAATATATTTGTCAATCTTAGGGGTTTTACTTTATACAAAGTTTAAATTAATATAATTTTAGTCGTACAGAATTAGTTTTTTATAATCTTTGTCATTAAATATTTTTTGATTAGATAATTCCTAAAAGACATTTTTATATAAAGTACATTCAAATATACGACCGAGTTCATCAGGAGCTAAACCACATGCACAATCAATTCCATTTTATGTTCTTATGTGACGCAAACTAAGTTCGTATTAGAAATTATAGGTGAATGTCCTCAGTTTGAAAATAGAAATAATGTCTTATATTCTATGTCTGTTAAACTTAGTATAAGTTATTTCAGGAAATACACTTTGATTATTTTAAATTGATTACATGTATCTTCAAGCTGTAGGCATCCGAGTATTCCTTTAAAAACATTCCTATAAAAAATTTTCTTTCACACTTAGAATAATATGCTAATTAAATTCTTTTATATTTGTCATAGTTTCTCTATATATGGTAAGATAAGAAAACTATTAATTATATTAAGTATCAGTACTAACTAAATTAAAAAAATTAGATAATAATAAAGAAAAATAAAATGATGGATGGCTTCAGAAAGGGCTTCTATGCCACCTCCTAAGAATAGGAGTGGAAGTAACGAAGCGTCAATTTTTACATCTATGTTATCTTAAAAAAATAATTTTCTTAATAAACTTAAAAATAACTTACCATGAACCAGAAAAAGATAAACAGGAAAGTCATCACCAAACCGAGACTCTAACATCAGAGGAGAGGCCAAAAAATAAGCTGAGAACATAATGCACCAAAAAGTCGCGGAATTCACTACTGAAAAAATGTTTAGCAACAAAAAGTTAGTTAAAGTGATGCTAAATCTCCAAAAGAGGTGAAAAAGCTAAAGAAGGACAACAAAAAATTAGAAGGGATTTTATACAAGCAAGAAGAGCTTGATTCAAGATTCATGTCCCAGGAAAGAGATTGGATGCTTTCTGAAGCATTTCATAAAATCAAAACGACCAATCTTAAAACTAGCAATAGAAGCAGACAGAAATGGGAAAGAAAAGAGAAAATATAAGAAAACTAACAAAAATTAAAACTTAAAATGGAGATAAGAGAGCAAAAAAGTAACCGAATAAGGAATGAAGAAGAAACTTTCAGAAAGTTTTAAAGAAAATAGAGGTAGATAAAAATTAGAAAAAATGTTTCTGTTGTGGAAACTTATTGCATTTATATCAGAAATGTTAAAAATGCTAGCAGAAAAAATTTAAATATTGGATTCAAGAAAAACAAAGAAAGGAAAAAGAAGAAACAAGAATAAATCGAATGTATTTCAGTAAAAATGGAGAAATTTAAACAATCAAGAAAGATGAAATAAGACAAGAACAGATCTGAATAAAAAGGAAAATTTGGAAAAACTCAATTTCTAATCTCGATAAAATTGGAAATAATAAACAATTTTATTTAACAGCAGGAAGCAAAAACTGTTGTCTTCCGAAAGAGGTTGAAATACCTCATAATTGAAAATTTAAATTTATATATTATTATTATTAGGTAATATATAATATTATTTTAAACAAAATATTATAATTAAATAAATATAAAATGGAACCTAAAAAATAACATCTTCTAAACTATACCAATAAAATACAATAAGAAATATAAATCAATCTTCAAAAAAACGAAAATCTTAAATTATATCAGTAGTTTAAGAATTTTCAAATAAAATCTGTGTTCTAATTTAGAAATTGATTAACTGAAAAAATAAAACAATGGTAAAAAATAAGATATTGCAAGTAGACCTTCTGATAGCCAATCATACTTAATAATCTAGCATACTGAATAAAGATTACAAAGAATAAATTCTGAAAAGAACTAATAATTGAAAATAAGATGAATTATGATTCTATGGATGTAAAGACAGAGAGAGAAGAAATAAATTAAGCTTTAATTTATATATAATAAGACCGATAATAAGATACAAAAAGCGAGCTCACAAGGTAAGAAAATTTTGGAAATTTTAATTAAAAAAAAGAAGAATGTAAAACTTAAAACAAACTATATAGAATATATTGAACAAAATAAGCCAAATTGTATAGAAAGAAGAACAATAAATCATACGAGCAATATCTCAAATATTAATCAAGAAAATGGAACAAAAGATAATAAGGATTTGACATAGGAAAGCTTATGAAGACAATTCTCAGCAGAAGTAAAGGGAAATCAAGACATAATACAAGTCTATTCCGAAGAAGAAAATTATTATTGAGAAAAAACTCTACTTCATAAACTAATATAAGGGAAACCAAACAAAGATAAATCACTTTAATAAATTATGTTATGTTATAAAAAAATATTTTTAAAAAGTTAAGCTTTATAGAACTTTTAACCTTTTTTATTTAATATTAATAATAATAATAAATAAATAAAAATTATTAATTTATTTATGAATTTTAACTTTAGTATTGTTATTATAATTAAAAGGCCTATGCATTTAAAACTATATTTATTTAATTAATGAAACTACAAAAAATATTTTATAATACAAAAATAGTTTATATATTTTTGATAGATAAATGAAAGTGGTAAATATATTAATAAATGTTACATTCTATGTATATTTAGTAAATTTAAAATTTATTTAAATAAAATTTAAGTTTCCTTATTTTAATTTATAATAAGAAAATAAATATAATAAGCAATAAAATATTAAATATATTTAAAAATTAATTATTTTAATAAGGAACAGCATTCTAAAATTAGCTACTATTAAAATGCTAGAAAATAATTAATAATTATTTTATTTACTAAGCATTTTTACATTTTAGTTCTTATAATATTTAGTTTTTAAAAATTAAAATCTATTTAAAACTCTAAGCATAGAAACACTAAAAATATTTAATTTTTATTTAGTTTTTAAATTAATTATTTTATTTAAATTTAATAATTATGATATTTTACAATAAACAGTAGTCTTTCATAAAATGTTATGTAAAGATTAATATATTTACTTATAATATATTATTAAATTATTATTCATTTATTATTTTTTCATCAATTATAAATCTAATGTCGGTTAATATAAATATATATTAACTCCTCTTTTTATCTTTTTTCTCATCCATTAATTAAAATCAAAACTAACTCTATCATCTTAGAATTATTGATAATTGAATACCATTTAAATAAACATACATTTGTTTAAGAATAAGAAACTTATTTAAATTATTTCCACTTTTAAAAGAACATTCACTAAATAAAATAATTAATAAAGTAAAAATTAATTAAAATTACTTAATAAGCTAATTTAATATTATTACTAAAATTTAATTTACTTAGATCATTATTCAATTTAATTTTTATATCCTTAAATATTTAGTAGCTTAAGAAAATTTTACTTATAAATTATTTAATTGCTGTAAACTAAAAATTTAGCAAAAAATCAGCAGGAGATTAAAACTCCTTAACTAAATTTAAAGAATATAATTGAAATAAATCTTTTGCTTAGGAAATGCTTTTTCTGAATATTCCTATAAAATTTAAAGCAGATAACTTTTATATTTTAAATTATTTTATTTAAGCAATATTTTTTAATTTGAAAGCTATAAAACAGTAAATTTATATTTATTTATTCAATTTATTCATGTTATTTTTAATTTTTTTTTAATATATAACATCAATTTTATAAATAAAACTTTTTATATTTAAAATATAGTCTCTGATATCAATATTTAAAAAAGTTTTTATTGATTTAAAATATTTCGCGTTTCTCTGTAATTTAATTTAAAATTTTTTGATTTTTTTAAGTAATTTCTACTTTTATTAATTCAAATTAATTCATACTTAGATAAACTAATTTTGTGCTTTTATTTGGTTGGATATTTCAGTCCTATTTAATTTCCAGTTTTTATTATTTAAATTTATATTCTTTTACATAAATTAATGGATGTCATTAGCTTTCAAAAAATTTAGAAATCCATAATATTTTCTGAAAAGACGTAAAACCAAAATTTTATAAATTTATCTTAATATCTGTGTAATTTAACAGGGATTTCTAAATTTTTTAATAAAGCAGTTAATATAAGGAAATAAGAAAATGAAATACATTAATTTTGCTAAGAACGAAAGATAAATCTAAATTTATAGATTGAGAGTCTAAATAAAAATGATATTTTTGGAAAAATACCTACTAATTTACTTATTATTAGAATATATTAAATTATCTTTATGATTACTTTACATATTTTAGATTCCTTAGCCAAGTATTTCTAGCTAGAAAAAAGTTATTTTTATATTATAAGATAAAATAAATCTTAATAAATAAAATAATAAATTTAAAAATTTATAATTTGTTCTCAAATCTATCAAAAGAAAATAATCTTTAAAAATTTTGGATTTTTAGCTTAATTTATACATAATTATCTTCGCTAAATTTAGAAATCCTTTATTTTCATATTATCTAATTTATAAGCAGCACAAGATAATTTTTTCTACTATTAATTCTCCATTTTTAAAAGACTATGCTATATCTTTTGAAATTATTGCTGCATCTTTTTTTTTTAATAGTTGAATAAATATTTAAAAGTTCTCTTCTTAACAAGTGTTAACCTTTCAGCAATTTTGCAGTATAAAACTCCTAAATCTTTTATGAATTTTGTTTTAGCTTTCTAAGTAAAATTTTATTATAGTTCCTTCTTCTAATAATTTTAAGTTAGTATTCATTTTCATTAAATCTGTTTTAAGCTTTTAGCTTTACTTATTAAACCATTGCTTCATTCTGTCTTTGCTTTGAACAAATTTTATTAAAGATTTTACTTAATTTGAAAAGTTTGAAAGTTTAATTTAAATTTAGTATGTAAAATTGAAAAATTTATAGTTTTTTAATGCAAAGCAAAAGTATAAAAGAGGGAAAAGTAAAATATTAGCAAGATGCATCATTACAAGCATTATAATTATACTTTTGAGAAATTACTAAGACAGAAATTAAGAAAATAAATCTAATTTAAACAAATTTTAAGATTTTGAATTAAGTTACAGAAAATAAATTAAGAAAACAATGTAGTAAGAGAAATAAAGAAAATATTAAAATATAAGTAAATAATTTAAGTTTAAGTTTAAGTTTAAGTTGAAATAGAAATAATTAAAAAAGATCAACAAAAATATTTTAAAATCTAAGTTCAATTAAAGTGTGTTAAAGCACCATATCCAATATAAATAATTAAAATTATTAAATTAAAATTGGAAAAAATAGGAGATTGAAAAATCAAATCACTAATAAGTATGAGAATAGTTTATCTAAAGGAGAAGTTGAAGATAAAAATAAATAAAATAATTAAAAATAAGATAAATTTAATTTAATTAAATTGCTAAATAGTGAAGTTCTAAAATTAAGTTAGGCTATCTAAAAGAATAGCAAAATTAAAATAATTTCATAATAAAATAAAGTGTATATAATCTATAATTTTCATATTAAATTAAAAGAAAAGAAAAATTAAATATACTAAAAATATAACTAAATTAAATGAAAAGCTTTTGGTTTAAGAAAATATTTAAATTTGAAAAGGATTATTAGACATTAAAAAATAATTGAAAAATGAGAAAAATAGTAAAATTAAATCTTTTCAGGTTAAGTCAAATATAGCATTTTAATTTAAATTATTTTGAACTTATATAATTTTTATTTAATTTCAGCGTTTAATAGTACAAAATATAATTAAATATAAAAATAAAAAAGATATAATAATTTACAAGAGTTGGATAAGTATAAATAAAATAAATAATTTTCTTTAAAATATTTAAACTATAGAGACAACTTTATTTTAGAATTTAGATATTTTAGATGTAACTCTTCATCATTTTTTATTTCCTAATATAATTTATCTTTGTTTAAAATATTACTTATATCAGTGTTCGTTAATAATTTAAAACAGATCTTATAATATTAATTAATAAATAAAATATCTCATTAGTTTTATTCACTCAGCTGCTCAATTTAAAAATTATAGAAGATTTAAACATACTAATTAAAAGCCTAAATCCAAAAATTAGTTTAAGTATAAAAAGCTAAGCATATCAAGTAATATCGTAGATTATAAACATTTCGTTTATCCAAAAATCAGATTATAAGAAGATGAGTAAAAGCCCTAATCTTAATGATAATTAAGCTTATTTTTCATCTTTGGTTGTCATTAAATAGTATGCTGAATTTAATTTTTATAATTAATAAATCTCTAATTTTCTTTGTTATAAATATTTAAATATTAAACATAATATTTTATAGATTAATATAGTTAATATATACTAAAGAAAAATTCTTAAATCAATCTTAATTCATAGAAACACTTCTAAGAACATAATAAAGTCAGTTTAAATAAATTTGTGCTTTAAAGATCAGATAAATAGTGATTATGTGAATTATTAGGATTAGTAATTTTTTTTTTTGACTACTTTCAATATTTGAAACTTAATAGAATTATTAATTAGTATTATTAAAAAATAAATTTTATGCTTATATTTTTTGGTACCATAAAAGGATTATTTTATTTGAATTTTAATTAGGATTTGAAGCCATATATTTAGATCTAATGTGTAGATTATCTTATTTTTTAAAAGATTTCTTGGGTAATCGTTTCATATTTTTAGTGGTATTATTTTAAGCGGCTAAATTGTTTATATATTTTTAGGTTAGTTTCACTTTCATTAAATACTACAATTAATGCCAAAATTGAAGAGAATTTCTAAGCAGTTTTAGTGGAACGCTTATGAATTAATTTTCCGGTTTTTGAATGTAATATTTTATTAGTTACCTTAATACATTCATTATTAAGTTTACTTATTTAATTTGTACTAACTCATTTTCTCTTGTTAGGAGGTTTTTGTGCTCCGGTCTGTGCTTTTTATATGAATTTTCAGCTTCTTTGAAATTAATTAAAGAAGAGTCGCTATTATAGGGAATTCTATATATCTTCCATCTTTTTTAATAATTTAGTTATTAATTAAGTTAATTAAATAGATAAAGAAGTAAAATTATAAGTTTTTAAATAATAAGTTTTACTTTATTTTATAATAGAAAAATCTTTTTAAGCATTTTTCAAATGGTTTCTTGGACAGTAAATATAGAATTTAATTTTGATATATTATATAAAATATGGATGTCAACAGCAGCCTAAGAACTTCTAGTTAATCAGGTTCAATGTATACTGCATTGAGAGTAATCTTGTACTAGATATCACCAAGGATAAGGAAGTACAAATTCAAAAGAGACTCGTCGAATTTATCCAAGATTTGAATGAAGGGTTTCTTAAGCTTATTTTTCTAATATTTATTGTGATTTTATTTTAGAAAAATGGGATATTTATCTCAAAACTCTAGAATAATTTTTTAATAAGAAGTATTTTAATTTGAAGAATCTTTCGGGCTTTCATTTGGTGGCTAAATTTAGATAAATAAATTGATTAGAAAATTTAAATAAAAATGAATAACTAAACCGTGAGAAACCTATTAACGATGATGTCACGATAATTGATTTAATGCTTCTAAAAAATAATTCTACATTATATAAACAAACTTTTATTCTATCTTTGATTAACATAAAATCTTGATATCTAAAAATGAAAGAATTATTTAAAGTTTAGGATATTAAAGGTAAAAGCAAAAATTATAAATAAATTAAAAAAACTAGTTTTAATTTATATAAAGATAGTAATTTTATTTCATCTTATAATAAAGATTTTTAATGTTAATTAAAAAAATAGAATAATCTGTTCGTCTCTAAAAAAATTAACTTAGAAATTAAGAAGAAAAGCAGCAAAAAAAATAGAGAAAAAGCAATAACAACAAGAGGAATCGAGCTCCTCATCAAAAGGTAAAATTATGATCGGAACTGCAAAGATAGAAAAAACTTAAAATGAAATTGAGCTAAAATATAAAATAAATTAGACCAAACGTTAAAATTAATCTAAAAGTATGAAGAATAATATACAATTAAGGAGAAAAATAAGAGAATTTATGAACAGTATTGACGCTAAAATAATGAGATGTTAATACTACGTCGTCAGTTAATCTAAAATAACTTAATAATAGAGCAATAATTTTATGAATAATTACAATCGATAGTTATTCATTAACAAATATGGTTATAGAAAAGACTAAACTAAATTAATTGAATAAGAAAAATAATAAGAAGGAAAAACTTAAAAATTTACAAAATCGAATAGAGAAATTGGAAAAAAATTTAGAAGCAAAATCAGAAAAATCGATTAAAAATTGTTTTTACCGCATTTCAACATACCATGTTTTACTACAATATTGAACCTGAAAGTAACTAAGGATAAGAAAATAACGAAGAACATGAAGAAGTTTAAATAAACTCTGAATAACTGAAAATTGAATCAAAAGTAAAAAATTTTATCAAGAAATTAAGTTACTATTAGTGGTGACCTACCACATATAAAAAGAAAGGTTGTGGTATTCATCCACGTAAAAATAATGGTAGCAGGTTCCTGGTTGAAAGTCCAGGGAAAGCTAAAACTCTCAACATTTAAGTATATTATTATTATTTAAAAAGAACAAGTAACTTATTTAGGTGTAATTCTACATCAAAAGAAGAATTTGAACCCCCCTTTGTAGAGAAGTCTCGTTGAAGTATATAGCTGCAATAAAAAACTGCTTTTTAGCAAATGGGATATAAGAATGTGACTCCTTGACATTCTAAAGCTATATGCAAAGTTTTTACACTGACTAAAGCAGAATATGAAAGAGAACTACATGAAAGTATTTTGAAAGGAATAAATGGTGTTTTGAATAGAATTTAATCAAGTATGAGATTATCTCAAGAAAAACATTTTAAGCAACAATTTCAACTTATAACGCGTCATGCTATTTAGATTTATACTGTTACCTTTCAAACACATTATGGCAATAAAGTTTTTAAATTAAATTATATTATAAAATGAAAAAAGAAAGCATTTATTTCCAAAGATTGGCAATAAGCTCTCTTTTCATTATCAACTGGAAAAATAATTTAAATACTAAGATCAAGTTTAACAATTATCAGACCTTAATAGTATTGATCTGTAGAATTCCTAGATTAATGCAAATAAAAAAAATTTACTAAATATATAAGAGACAAAATATTCATTATTTCTATAATACAGATACTTTAAATTTTAAGAGAATGAAAACAGCTAAAATATATACTAAACAGTTTAGTAATCTTTAATCAGTTTCCACTAATTACATACAATACATTGAACAAATAATTTAGACAAAAATTTAGCAGCTTATGCAAACTTAGAATCCAATCCTATAATTTTCGAAATTATCTTTACGATCGTCATTTATCTATTTTATGTGTGGAGAGTATGATTCATTCAAGTACGTTTTAAATGTATATACTATTCTATTATAAGGGATTGACTAACCGTAAAAGATTGAGAATTATGACTAGACACCTTATATTATATGATTAAGAAGTTATAAAACCCTTTTCTAAGTTTTTTGGATATTTATATTTATAAATAAAAATATTTTTTCAAGAAACTTATGTGAGAAGACTAGAATTATTAGAATAGAAAAAGAAAAAAAGAAAGAAAGGAAAGATGAAACTGTAACAAGAGTAATTGGGATTGAGGATATCAAGATTATAATAAAAATATTAAAATATTAATTAACTTCTATAATTGAAAGAAGCAACTTTTACAGTTATAAATGTCAAAAAACTCTTCTAGCCTAAAAATTTAAATATAAGAAATATGAAATCTCGATCGAATAAACCGTGAATAATTATGAATAAAGGTCATATATGATCCGATGAAATTGAATAATCAATTAAAATATTAATTAAACAAAAAAAATTAACTATTAATCATTAAATAAAAAGAAGACCAATTTTGTGCTTATTCTGAAGAAGGCTAGGGTATATATAAAATCCTGCAGGAGATACCAAAAGTAGAAAAAACAAAAATTAAAAATTATGAAAATAGCTAACCAAGATTTATTATAAATCTGAAGGTGGTCTATTTAGAAAAATTTAAGATTAAGTTAATTACTAGCAAATAATAGATGCTCAAAAGGAAGAATCAAGTAAAAGTTTGGAAAGTATTTAGATTGGATTAAAATATCAATGTTAAAGAAGGATAGATTAAAAATTATTAAATTATTTGAAAATACGAATCTACAGTAGAAGCAAGCGATTTCAATGAGTTTTACGATAATTATCGAGACTTTTTATAAGTTAATATGTGACAAATCTAATAAAGGCGAAGCAACTTTAATAAATTATTTTAAGTTTTATTATACTATATTTATGAAATGGCACCAAAAAATAACACTTTCTAAACTAGACCAATAAAATACAATAAGAAATATAAATAAATCTTCAACAAAACGAAAATCTTAAATTATATCAGTAGTTTAAGAACTTTCAAATAAATTCTGTGTTTCTAGATTAGAAATTGATTAACTGAAAAAAGAAAGCAATGGATTAAAATAAGATATTGCAAGTAGACCTTCTGATAGCCAAATATACTCAATAATCCAGCATACTGAATAAAGATTACAAAGAATAAATTCTGAAAAGAACTAATAATTGAAAATAAGATGAACTATGATCCTATGGATGTAGAGACAGAGAAAGAAGTTACATAGTAAGCTTTAATTTATATATAGAATAATTAAAATAAGGTGCTGATAATGCAGGAAGCAAGGTCACAAGATAAGAAACTTTTGCGGATTTTTGGAAAGAAAAATAGAAGAACAAAAACTTGAAATAAAATATTTAGAATATATTGAACAAATTAAGCAAAATTATATAGAAGGAAATAACAATAAATTATACAAACAATATCTCATAATGGAAGCAGGAAACTGTAACAAAATATAATACGGATGTGACGTAGGAAAGCTTATGAAGACGAGTCTCAGCAGAAATAAGGGAAATCAAGATATAATACAAGTCTATTCCGAAGATGAAAATTATTATTGAGATAAATCTCTTCATAAACTAATAGTGCAAAACCAAATAAAGGTGAAATCACTTTAAAGATTGAGCTATTTTATGTTTCGCATTTTTCCACATTTTTACAACTACATTCTATTTATAACTCCATTTATAAACATTTCTACTATATTTCTATATATTTATACAATTTCTAAATAAAATAATACCTTTTAATATAGGTTGCTTTAATAACTTGTATATAATTAATTTATTTAAGATATAAACTTTTGTATCTACTTATAATTAATAACTGAATCCAATTCCCCATAAATAGTGTTTTAATTTCTAAAATGCATTTATAGCAAATAAATTTAAAATTAAATATCTTGATAGCTTGATATTAATTACTACTTAATTAGCTTTTTAGATATTTTTTATTTAATAGTTATTTATTTATAATTTTAATATTATACAATTAACTACTAATTAATATAAATTTCAAACCTTTTTTACTAACTAAAATAGTATGTTTATCTAAATAAAGGTTGATTAAAAAATGTTAATATATAAGTAGATGTAAAGCAAAAAAAGCTTAATAAGCAAGGGAAATATAAGGGTATTAAAGATATTTTAATTACTTTTGTATTTAAAATTATTTTGGAAAATTTAATTTTAAATAAAGGACAAATTTTGAATATACATGTTCCTAATAATTTATTGCAACTTAATTATAATTATCATATAACTGAATAAAAAATAGATTACTATATTATTATTATATAGATCAAATTATTAATCTTCTACTATTAATACTTAGTATTCATTATTTATAGGATTAAAGAAAGTTTCCTCTTACTATTAGCAGAAAATACTAATATTCATGTCAACTTAGACTTATCGGATATTAAGTTTAAAGAAATAATTAATATGCTATATATATGCTAGGTTTAGTTTTTATGATAGATCAAAGACTATAATATTATGAAACAAATTGGTTATTAACTCTAAAGAATTAAAGTGAAAAAGGAAATTATTTAAATATATTTCTTTACTTTTATTTATATAATAAAATCCTCCTTTATTTCACTTTCTTTAAATGGATTAAGTAATGCAGGATATAAAAGTTTGATGAGAAGATTCGAAAAATTAGAATTCGAAAATAATAAAGATTTCATCTCAGTTGGCATTGATTTTAAGCAGCGTTTGATGAAGATTCAATAAAATAAAGCTTTACTAAAAATTTGAAACTCAAAAGGTGCTTAAAGATACTAATCTATTTCAAGAAGGTACTATTAACATATGCAAGCAGTTACTTTACTTTATGATATTTATAATTTTAAATCCTTTCAATTAATACAGGATTAATATTTAAATAATAGATAATGAGTAAAATCTCAAAATTGCTTTATTTTAGTTGGAAATAAGATAGATAAAAAATATGATAGAGAAATTTCTTATGAAGAAGGTTTTAAATTAGCATAATAGAGAAAATTCCTTTTTTAGAAACATCAGCAAAAACAGGATAAAATGTTGAAGATTTCTTTTAAATGACAGTAGAAATGATATTAGAGCAAGCACATAAATTAAATAATAATCAAGAATTATTAAATTTTTTCTCGAATACAAATATAGGATATTCTTTCAAATAATAAAGATCTTTTTATCTTAATTTATACTAAATTAGATGAAAAATAAAGTTTATATCCTATTATTATATACTTATGACCTAACTTATCTAGAAGTTATATATAATATAAATATGTGCTAATAAAAAACGATATTTGTGCAAATTCTTTAGTAAATAAAAGGGCATAAAGATTTAATTTTTTCCTGATGCTTTAAAAACTAAATAAAAAGACGTCAAAATGTTTAGAATTAAAAATATTAATCTTTTTAAACTTATAAACTAGAAAATAATTTCTATTTTGAAATATTAATTAGATTATTTTGAAATAACTGAGTATAAGAACATGATTAATTATATACTTATCTAGATCCTGAAATTATTTTTTTAATTATCAAAATCTTTTTGATTTTTTCTAGTTTTCTTTTCGCTAATTAACTTCTGCCTATATTATATTAAGGTCAGTAATTTTTTTCCAAGAAAATATATTTCACAGGGAATTTATTATAGAAGCAATTCTTTGTCTGAATTTTTATAAGCATTTGCTCGATCTCATTTTTATGAATCAGTTTTTACTTTAGAAACGGTAGATTAAAAATTTGCGACTAAAATCTATTCTAAACTACCTTCTGTTTATTTTTATATTTTATAGCCTTTTTAGTAAAATAAAAATGAGAAAGATTCAAAAGAGGTTTCTGCACCACACAAAAAGTTGGAGAGTAAACCTGAACCCAATCTTGGCCAGACATCTTTTTCTTACCCTTAACCTTCTTCTTAATCTTAACAACCTGGAATTCAAGCATGATATGACTACCAAAAGAAATCCTAAAAAAGCGATTAACGTAATAAATCCTACATTGGAGGAAAAGTTAAGAAAGCAAATGAAGTCTGCTCTTCACAAGGAGGTGTCAGTATTTAATCCTTCTGATCAGATTAACATGGAGTAGCTCATCAAAGTGGTCCTAAACCTCCAACAACAGGTTAGGAAACTGAGGAAGGATAATGAGAAGCTTATGGAGCATCTCAGCCTAGCGGAAGGAATAGAATCCAGACTTATTTTCTAAGAAAGAGAACTAAGCGCTTTCTGAAGCATATCCTATGACTAGAATAACTAATCCTAAAATTAATTCAAGAAACAATCTGATCCAAGTAACATAATGGAAAAATTAGAAAAGAACCTAGACGAACAAAGGGGAGATCAATGATGATTGAAGAGACCAACATGAAGACAAGGGTTAAACCAAAAAAAGTAATGAAGAATTGTTACTACTGCAATTCGACAAAACACTTGTGAAGACGCTGCAAGAAATTCCAAAATTTCAAGACGTAGTATTGGAATAAATAAAGAATAATACAAGTACAGCAGATGAAGAAAATAAATGAAGTAGAGACAAATCAGAGAGAGATTATATTTAAATGAATTAGGATAAATCAACAAAAAAAATCTGATTAGAAATGAAGATAGAATTGGAAATTACATGAGCAATGGGAGGATAGATGAAGAGAGACTTTTAAAATTTTATTTTTAACACATGAGCAAATTGATGCCAGCATAAAGAGGTGAAAATCCTCAATAATTGCTAAACTTATTTTATCCTATTATTATTATTATAAATTTTTGCATAAAATAGTCTTCTAGTTAAGTTTTTTTATTTAATTTGCTTATAAATTTGAGATATCTCATATCTCATATATTAATTATTTATTTGTGAATTTAGTCTTATGATTATATACCTAACTATCATTTTTTTATATTTGCCTTTATTTATTATTTATTTACTTTTTTAAATAAAGAATGTTATTTCTTTATTTATTAGTTTGGTTTTTATAATCATTCAACCTTTTTTGTTTAAATATTAAATATTCTTTGATTTTCTTCTAAAATGGATATAAAATTTTCAATATTTAGATTATATTATTTTTTTAATTTAATTATATAAATTTTTAATTTTTAAAATAAAATTATTATTATTTAATATTTCCAGGAAGTTGAGTAAGACTATATGAAAGGAAATTTGATTACAAGAAGTGTATACATAGAAAATTAAGGAAGAAGCTATATTACCAAATAAAAATCTAACCTTAAATAGATAATATGGAAATTGAGAGAAAAATTATAATTAAAAAAAAATTTTGACTTCAAATCCTTAATAAAACGTTGCTATTGTTGCCAAAAGACTGGACAATATGGAGGTAATGCTTAAAGTGAAAAAGAGAGATTGAGCAGTATTGAAGAGAATTTTGAACATCAAGAAGCTATATTGTAACTGCTTTGGAGGTATTTACAGAAAGTAGCTAGCATTAATTGATTCAATTGAGACACTAATCAAATAGGATTATGGTAATTAATAGCAATAAAATAAATAGAATTATAAGGACAACAATGGTCTTAGAATTTATTTAGATAAACTGGAGAAAATTAACAAGAGATGTAAGAACAATGCTGCAAGCATTTTGAAGAGAAAGAAGAATCATCTCAGTTTGAAATTGACTCAGATAAAGACATGAACAATTTACCAAAGAACAATAAAACTTTATCGTCTTTAATTTGAAGAGGAAATGTTTCCCTAATTAAAGATTACTCTAACACATTTATTTATAATTAAAAATAATAATAAAAAAAGTTTAAATTTATATTTTAAATAAAATTTGTATTCTTTATAAAAGATTAACTAGAAATTTAATCTTTTAATTAAAAAAAATTTACTGCTATAAAAATTATTATTTTCTCATTTAGGTTTAATAATAAAATTAATATTAATATTAAAGTAAATGTTCTTTTTTATTTCCTAATCTGTTTTTAATAAACTTAAATAATTTTTAAATAATGAATTTTATTTATTTTTTGTTGTACTATAAATTATTTTTAATATAAATATTTATAAAAATTTAAATAAACAAATGATTATTATTTCTAAATCCTAAATAAATATAATTTTTAGTAATTCTTATTTTTGTGTTCTGCTATATTATTTTTTTGAAAGTTTAAATTTAATTAAATTTATAAATGGTTTAGACTTCAATTAAAGTTACATTGTTTAAGACTCCAAAAGCTAAAAAATTAGAAGAATAAGTTTAGATTTGTTTGGAATTATTTGCAAGGGATTTATATAAGGGAGTATAGAGTTTACGATAAAAAATTGCATAATCAAAATATAAATTAATTAGCAATACAGTATTTGGAGTATAGAGATAGCGTTGACTTATTTAATAAGGCATTCGAATATAATAATGTTGTATGGATATTGTTAATCTTTCCTATATTAGTAATGGAATTATTGTCTTAAAGTTTACTACATTTATTACATATTCCTAAGGAAAAATCTTGGAAATTACGTTAATAAATAAGTGTGTAAATAATATTAAGTTATTATATGCATTAGAAAAATATTTCTGGGATATGAAGAATAAAAACACTTTGTTGGGTTCCGAATTGAGAGTTAAGATTACTGATTTCGGATTATCAAGATAAGTACCAAATACAAATTTATAGAATTAAACAGACAATCTTATAATATCTGTCACCTTGCTTCGGAATTAATTATTTCAAGAACAAAATACAACAAATAATTGAACATATTTTCTTTGAATGTTGTATTTTGGAAGAAGTAACTCGAAGAGTGCAATTATAAGAAGCAGAGAGCTATTCAATAGGATATTATAATTAATTACCGATGAAATAAAAAAAGTAAAAGCTTCGAATAATTAATAAAATTAAAACTTAGCAGTAAATAATTTAAACTATAACTAAAAAATTAATTTTAAGTATTAGTTTTTTCCTAAAATTAGTTTACTAAAAATAGATTATAAAATATTTACTATTAAGTATATTTTATTTAATATTAAAGCTTTTTTATATAAATAAATATTAGTAACTTTTCCATTGATTATTGTATAGAATATTATTCTATTTAATTTATATAAAAATTGCTTATTTAAAAATAAACAAATCATAGATCTATTTAAACTAATTTTAATACAGTTTTGCTTATAGCAAAAATTAAAAATCACAATGATAATTAATTTTATTTAATTTTGTTAATATGAAAATTATAGTGAAAATATACAGAAAATAAGAGTTAAAATATTATTTCTATATTTAGATTAACTAAAAGGATTAAATTTAAAATTATGTTTTAATGATAATTCATTTATAAGTATAATTAGCAAATTAATTATTTAAATACTTTATTACAATTAAATTAAGTCTGGTATATCATTTTTAATTCATAATATGAGTTACTATAATTGAGCAATTATTAAAGTAAGTTATTAAATTAAAATGGAAAACTAAAGAAATACAATTTAATAAATGTATTTATTTACGAAAATTTTTAAGATAACGAAATGACTCCTTAGGTAGAATTCTGATTCTTCTTTCTAAATATGAAATCTTATCTAACTTATGTTTTTTTAAACTTTCAAAAATAATAAAATAGGACTAAACTAAAGGTAATTCTTTATATTCAGATCAAATTATGTAGGTACATTGGAGTTCTGTATGATCTTTTGCCTTTTCCTCCAAAAAAACTTTATCGTATCGGGAAGTTATGATACTACAATAAAGATATGGGAAGTTACAAATGGTTATTTAAAGAATAATTTGTAGGGACGTATGAATCTTATACTATCTGTAGCGATATCAAGTGACCAGAAATGAATTGTATTGGGAATTGATGATAAGGCTGTAAAGAAATGGAACTTTTCAACTGGTTAGTTAGAAGCCAAAGAAGATAGAGAAATAACGAACTAACGATCTTCTAAAAGCTTTTAATAAGCAAGAAGACTCTTAAATCCAAGAAAAAGAAACAATATGTATATGGATTTTGAAATTTTTTCTTAATTTGTAAATAAATGAGAAGATAATGTTTTTAAAAAACATACTAATATTGAGGAAGAATAGTTGAAGAACTTTAACATAAAGATCTTGAAAATTTTTTTTAAATTTTGATTTATAAATAACATAAAGCTCCTTATTAGTAAGACTTTATTTTAATAAGCTTACAAGAATTTAAATAAGCTATCAAGAAATTGGCTAATAATAAAGAATCAGAAGCAGATGGTATCAAAGCCGAAATCATCAAATATGTTATAATGAATTTTATGAAGTACTTTAAAGATTTATGAATAATATGTTAAGAAAATATACTATTTCAAATTAACTCAAATAAGTTAGAATTCTTCTTATTTATAAAAGAGGATAAAAGAGTAATTGAAAGAACTGGAGGCCAATTGCGCTTATAAATATTATTCTCAATATATATGATAAAATAATCACTTAAAGAAGTTATGGATAAATTTATGAGCGTAAGATCATATTCCCTTCATACCAAGGATTTTTAAAGAAGTGATAAAAATTACATCAAGTTTGAACTTTATAAGCAATTATTGATTTACACAGAAGATGAGGAGGAGGAAAACATCCTTTTGCTACTCTTATAGATGTAGAAAAAATGTTCTATTTCATTAGCAAAAATGTTCTATTTAGATATTTACGTAGAATTAAGTTCCCTCTTGCTCTAATAAAATGTCTCGAATCATTTTATTCGCATCTAAACGTTAGATTTCTTTTAAACGGAACATTATCGAAAAACTTGAATTACATCAATGGGTTTTAGAAGGAAGTTTATATGGTCCAGTTCTTTTCATTTAAATTGCAATAGATATTTGGAAACTTAAAAAAAAAACTTTGTTTTAAAATTAGTGGCCTTTTATTTGTTTCCAAAGTTTGGATAGATGATTTGTTATTACTGTCTGATGAAGATAGTATGAATTTATTAATTTAGGCTACATGTGAAGCATTTGGTCGAGTTAAATTGACTATAAATGCTTAAAAATGTCAATATATCTGCTTTAGGAGTAAGAACTAAAAGCATGAAAATTTTAGAATTCAATATAAAATTAAATAATTAGTAAATTTGAATATCAAAAAAAGTTGCCTATCTAGAATATGCTATTAATGAAAATGAAGACTATAAAGATCATTGCTAAAAAGTTTCGATGAAATACAAAAAATAAATAACAGGATCTATTTAAAAATTATCTAAATACCAAATTATTACTCCTTAGAACTTTAGATAGACTTTTCTAACGTTTATACTATTGAAGCTAGAGTAGGGGATAGAAATTATTTCTTGGATTATTCTTTGGGGTGTAAAAGAATAAGACATGATATATTCACTAGCTAAAAACAGTAGCAAGATGTGCTTTACAAAGTCCTAATTCTACTTTAATGAATCTTGCTTTATTGAATTGAATTTGTTACCTTTTGAATATAATATTGAAATGAGGTATTTCAAATTCTATTTAAAGCTTTATACTGAATCTTAAATGGATCCCAACTTTGATGTATCATTTCTTTTTAACAATAAAAAACAGTAACTTAAATATTTCAATAATTTAATATAAATAGCTTAACATTTTCAAATTTACCTTAAAGATACTAGTAGCAGCAAATAATATCTAAACAAAATTTGAAATAAAATAGAATAAACATTTTATTAAGATGAAATAGGAAGGATGAGTGCAATGCCTACTATACGCATTTATTTTGAATATTATGATAATAGCATTGATTATCAGAAATTTCCAACTTATACTTACACAATATTAAGCAAGACAATGATTCGAGAAATAGTACCAATTTACAAATTAAGGACCTTTAGTTACAATTTTTAGTATGATTTGAAATAAAGAAACTATAAATAAAACAATCTAAAATTTGCTTTTGTGGAGAATAAGATAATATTAGAATATTTCTTAAAGTGAAGCTCTACAATATTTAATAGAATAATTTAAAAATTTTAGGAATTAGGATTCACTAGAACTTATAATTTACAACCAAATCTACAATAATCTTAACTTCCCTACTCTAAGATAACTTTAATAAATTGTCTAAAGAATTAAATATTTTCATTTAAAGTTGCTTCACAGAAGAAATTAAATTTTAGACTAAAATGATTAACAAATAGAAGAGTTATTTGAACAATTTGGTTAGTGAACAAGCGAAAAAGAAAATGAATAAAGAAAATTGAATCAAGATTATTTAGATGGAAGTTGCAAAACCTTTTTTTTATTTCCTATTTGAAATATGGTAAAAGCAAATTAAATTCTAATTAACTAATTAATAAATCTTGCTAGCGATATGAAAGTAAAATATTTTAATTCTCTATGCCAAAGTTTAACCTTACTAATAAATCTATGGAATATATTTAAAGTATTTGCTTAGTGAAATGAATTATAAATAAGTTTACTATTACTATTAATTAGTAATTAATAGTAATCTTTTACTTAAATAGTAATAAGTTTAATATCTTTAGTTTATTTAAGGAAAACTAGTTTTTATAATGTTTAAATCATAATTTAATATAAAATTTCTAGAAAAAACGCCGATTAAGGGACTTGAACCCTTGACCACCAGCTTAAAAGGCTGGCGCTCTACCGACTGAGCTAAACCGGCTTATAAACTATTTTTCTGAATGCATTAAATAATCTCTCTTATATAATAAAGCTATAAATGCTAATAACAATATCTATTTTTCTATTATTTAAATAATAATTTAAAATGCTACAACGCTCTCTAATATTAATTATCACTTTACTATTTTATATACATAACAATCGCATAAACTACCGCCTTTGTAAATAACTTACTTCTATAATAATTAGATAAACTGAAATAATAAAGCTTAATATAGATACCTAGTTTAAAAAGGAATATATATAGAATATTTAATTTTATAATATTAAGTACCAAATTACAATTAATCTATTAAGTATTATATATTTGAATGTAAGAAATAATATTAAATTAATTATTTAAAATAATTTCCTTATTGTATATTTAATTCTATACACTCTTAAGAAAATATTTTTTTATTTTTAAATTTATTAATATAAAAATAAAGGGCACCTAAGAAGGAAGCTGCACCCGTTAAAGGAACACTAGCCAAGAAGAAGTGATTTCATAAATAAACATGAACATTTAATCTTCTTAATTTTCATTAAAAAGTTAAATTAATAAAATGAAGGTAATCTATTTAGTTGGGTTTTAAAATTAGTATTAGCTTTATTATACTAAAGGTAAAATATAAATGTGAAATGAATTGTATGAATCTTCTATAAAAATTATTAAAGATAGTTATGTTTACAAAGAAGTTCTACTTTTTAAACTAATAAAAATTATTATAAGTTTCTTAGATAATTTATTGCAAATTGCATTTAATTTATTTTAGTAGTTATCTATTTATAAAATTCATATTTATGAAGAAAATTAGTTTAAAATGATTTTAATTGAAGAACTTTTTAGTAATGTTGTCAATTTAAAAATTTTAAGTTTATTAATGTTTTACCAATTAAGAGAAATTTACTATCAAATAAAAGAGTTTATATTATCCTGCAATTATAATAATTGAAAAGATGGTGGGAGCTTAGAATGACCTTCGTGACAACGCTTTCTGGTTTTATGGGTAGGAACAAGTTCCTTTCCTGTCGTTGAGAAAGTCCCTGGTCAGAGTCATTTTCTGAAGGGAACGCTATCTTTGAGATTATCCGCTCTTGGTAGGGGCTTGAAGCCTGGGTGCTCATAGCGATAGAGCTCCCTAACAGCTGTGCCTGGAGCACAACAGGATATCCCCGTTATTCCATAAAAAGAGAGCGTCGGGTCGAGCAATCGGAAAGGAGTTTCCGGTCCAAAAAACTTTTTTAGTTGAAATTAATTAATTATCCTGCAATTATTTCAAAACTTATAGTATTTAATTCTAATTGTCTAGCTATGGGGTTAGCTAAATCCTATTTAATATTTTCGAACTGATTATTTATCTTTTTATGTTATTTTCTTCCAGTCAATTATTTTTGTTAATCTTAGTTGTTTTGCTTTTCATTTTTTATATAAAAGCAGCAAGCTTTCTTTTTATATTTTAGAAAACAAAAAAGAATGAAATGCTTAATATTTTAATTGAAGTAATCGCAATTTTATAAATGAAGCTTTATTCATAATTATCTAATTTTTTCACTATTTAACTTAACTATTTTAGTTTAATAATAATCAGATAAAATTGAGTCATGAGCAAGAATTAATAAATTTATTTAAGTTATAGAAACAAAGACAGTATTTTAATTTATTTTAATAAAGGTAAAAATTAAGAGAAAATAACTTAACAAATAAATATTCTTACTATAGTTTACTATTAAAGAAGTGCTTAACTACTTTTTATTCAATTCTATCTTCAAGCCTCTAGATATTTATATTGATTATTATTCTATTAAGATTTTTATTAACCAGTTTCTACTTCAATTAAAAGGATTTTTAATCATTTAACTAAAACTAAAATTAAATTTTTTTTAGGACTTACTAAAGAAATTACCTTATAGTAGAAAAATCCTTAAAACTTAGTTTATTAGAATTCATTGAATATCAAAATAAAGAGAAACAGCAAAGTGTATTAAAGTTAATAAAGTTATCTTTTTATTCTTTTTAATCTAATTTTATCTTAAGTTCATTTATCAAGTTATTTGATTAAATATTTATTATTTTAGTTAAAGCTTTAATTTTCACTTCTGACTTCTACTTAAGAGTTAAATTATTTAATGATTGATAGCTTTTTTTTAATCTAGCATACTAGAATAAAGTTTTAGGAATAAAGCAAATTACCTTTAAAACCAAGCTGGTTGAAAGAAATATTTAAGTTAGAAAGCATTTGTAGTAATATGATTTTTTAATTCTGAGTATCATTTCTTAAAGTCAAGTTATGAGATAATTATATTACCGAAAACATTTTTTAGCTTTACTAAAAAGAATAAATAACTATATTCTAATTTTTCATATAAAACAGTCTTTTAAAAGTTAAATGTTTGATAAACTAAAAGAGCATAATAATTAGATATTTGAATTTAACATTCTCAATTAAAATTAAAATATTATCTAAAAGCATTAGATGGATTTACTTAATTAAATCTATTAGATTTATGTAAAAAATAAATTATTATAAGTGATATCTTTTTGATAAGTTAATCTTTATTTGAGTATTAAAAGAAAATTAATAAAACCTCAAATTTAATTATATCTAATTGAAAGACGATTAAAGCTTTATTAACCAAATTAAATATTTATAAATTTAACTTTGAGTTAAAATAAATAAAATTTTATTTTTAGATATTGATGCTTATTTAAACATTTTATTGTTTTTTCTTGTAGTTACTATTAAATTTTATCTAATAATTCAATTTTTATTGATTTTATCTTTTTTCGGAATAATTTAGTTTTATCCAGTACAATTTTGTTTCGAATAACTTTTTTTCCTTGTTTTTCTAATTCTGTTTCTTTTTATTATTACTTTATTTCATTTTATTTTTAGAAACTTAGTGTCATGATTTCATTTCGAATGGTTTTTACTCTGAAAGCGAGGCTTTGCTTATATAATCTTAAGCGAATTGAATAGTTTTGAGTTTAATGCTAAAAATGATATTCAAAATGATATTCTCTGATTTTATTATTTATTCTGTGATATTGATTACATTTTTCATTAATGATATAATCTTTTGAATTTAATTTTCTTGGTCTAATTTTTAAGTTGATCAATTGATACTTTAATTTCGAATCTTCACTTAAACTTTATTAAAATTCGCTTAACTTTAAGAGATCAGATATCAATAAAATTTAGACATGCTTTATTCTGCAAATATCATTTTTAAATTAAGAAATTTTCATCTTCTCTCAGCTTTTTGGAAATTATTGATTTATTCATTACTTTTTCTTTTCAAACTTTCAGCTTTTAGAATTTTATGAGTAACTTGGTAAGATCTAAGGATTTTAAGAAATTAATTTCTTTTATAAAGTTAAAATTCCTAAATTTAATTAGCTTATTTTTTTAATCCGTATCTATCTACTATTTTGTAGTGTTAATTAAATATAAGCATTATCTATCTTTATTCTTAGATATATCAATTTTTTAATTTTAAAGGCCTTCAGTATAATTTAAGAGTAATCTATTCTATTAACATTTACAATTTTAGTTCCAGAAATTCTTCTCATTCCTTGAATTTTATTTATTTTGCAAAGGTTTTTAATTAGTTACTTAGTTTAATATATTTTATTCTAATTTTATATTAAAATCCTTTATTTGAAAAACCATTTAGGATTTGCTTATTTTTTCTTCCGTCTATTTACATTTTTTTATTTTTATTATTATTAAAATTAATCTTTCTACTAACCTCAAAGAATTATTTTATTCTAAGTATATTTTATCTTCATCTACAAAAATCTTCTCAAATTATCTAAATAAAATTAATATTATTTACACTTTTGTTAATTTTATTTCAATGATTCTCTATTAGATTAGAACTTTAATTGATAAGCTCCTATTCATAAAATTTTATTAACTTTTGGAAAAATAAGATGAAGGTTAAAGTAGCCTAACTTTTAATTTCTTAACACTAAATAAATTTTCATTATCCTGAAATATCTTTAGTACTATCCTGATTTTTTATATTTGTTCACTCCTTCTAATAAGAATTATCTTTAAATCTTTCCAATCTTTTATAAAACTCTCAAACATTATTCAATTTAGCTTTCTTTTTTCCATCACTAAACAAACTAGAATATATTAGCAGCTTTAGTCCCTTACTCTGTTAAATTCAGGTAATTTTTTCTAAATAAAAATAAGAAGAGAAACAACAATGCTCGGAGCATCTATATATATTAGAGAAAACTAAGCAAATTTTAATTTTGCACTACTTATTTCGCGTTAAAACTTTAAATTTTAGGGACTGAATCTTTAGCTATTTAAAAAATTGGGAGATTAAATATAATCTGGAAAGTGATGAGTTCATGATATTTGAAGCTAAAGCTAAACTTTGAGTGTTGCTAATAAGAAAAATATGCTATCTTAGAAATAAAAAACAAAAGGATATTAAAAGTAGACTAAAATAAAATAATTAGATTACTTTGTATGCTTATTTAATATATTATAAGTTATTCGTTCATTTATTTAGCCAAAAGGATTTCTCTTACCTTTAATAACTCATTGGTCTGCTCAAATTTTCTTGAGCTTGGTCTCATTTATGGTTTAAAATTAAAGCAATTTTCCAATAGTTAGTCTAAAACCTTCTTTCTTTGTTTCTGTTGAAAATATATTAATTATTTTTTAGTTTTTCCATAATAAATCCTTTTTTCAATAAAAATTATTTAATAATTTAAAAATGATGATAGACTAATATGATTTAAACGAAATTATAAGCTTATAATATATTTTAAAGATTTGAATATATAAATAATAATATAATATATAGCAAAATATTTTTACTGTTAATAAAAAGTGATAACTTAAGATTTTTTATAAAGGTAACAAAAAAGTAAATTAAAAGTGAAGATATAATAAATGATTTAAGTAATTATTATAACTTTATTAATTTAAAATACATTTCTTTCTTTATTTAATTAGAATACTATAAATAAATAAATTTGATTATAGAGCGCGTAGCACTCTCGTTGGTGCGCAGCTCTTTAAAAAAAATGTTTCATACTGACAAGAATGTTTGTTACTGGTAAAATTATCAGATACTGATAAACCTTGTTCAATACTGGTATAATTATTCAGTACTGATAAAAACGTTCAATACTGATATAATTTTAGAATACTCGTAATCTTTAATACTTGCTGGAGGTCCAAGGACATGGCAGGATTGTGTCTCATTGCATCACCAAAGCAGAGGACGACATGTGTCAATTATGGGTACTTAAATTCCCCACCTCTGATGAAGCTCGCAATATTATTTCTTTTTAGTTTCAGTATTAAAAATAAACGAAACCAAGTCAAGCCAACGTCGAAGGTCTAAGAATCTTATGTCTCGAGGTCAAACCAAAGCAGAGGAAGACATAAAGTCAATTATGGGTACTTAACTTCCCCAACCTCTGATGAAGATGACCTTGTTGTTCACCTTCGAACAACTATGGCGGTTTTAAAAATTATTATAATATTATTATGTTTACAATTTACTATTTCATTGCTTTTTTTGTTTAAAACTATAATTAAATTTTATAGTATTAATGAAATTAGAGAAAGATATTTGGAATTAATTTTAAATTTGATTAATAAATAAAAATATAAAATTTGAAATAAAGATTAAAGATAAGAATTAAATTATTACTTTAAAGATATAGCTTTAAAGTAATTAAATTAACTTTATTACTTTATTACTTTTAAATTAGATTAAAAAAATACTTTTATTAAAGTACGAGTAGCTCCTCAATGGTGCGCAGCCTTATTTTTTAAATTATTAAACTATTAAATATATTCTCATTTATGCTAAAAACATGAGAGGGATATGTCTTTAAAGTTGTAAAAAGCATACCTCCTCTTGGATATACTAGGGATTTCGCGTTCTTTCTTCTATCAAAATTACCTTCTTAATATTATAGTTTTTCCATTTTTCTTAATAGCTCTTCTACTCTTCTTTATTTTAATATTTTAGTAATTTAATTACAAACAGGTCTTATAAAATAAAAAAATCCTATTTATCTTAAGCTAATTAAGAATTTTAAAAAGTTAATTATGTAATTAATTATAGTAAAATGATATCTAAGAAATAGTCCTCTCTTAGTTCATTTATTAAAAAAGAATAATATAACATGTAAAAATAAATTATTAGTAAACTTAAGAAAAATAATATCTGCAAGCTTACGCATAATCAGTGTAGCAATTGAGTAATAATATACAAAAAGAATTAAAAAACAAAGATAAAAGATAGAAAAACTAGAAAGAAAGCTAGAAAAAATGATTAAATAACTAGACTGATAATTCAAATTCATAGAAGAATGAGTCAATAAAATTTAATCTTATATATCAATTAAATTGGAATAGAAGGCAAACTTATTTAACGAGATTCCCTAAATGATTAAATTCAAATTTTCTTAATTTTAATATCAAATAAGATAACTTTAGAAAGGTAAGAGTAAAAGAACAGTAATAAAAAACCATAAGATTATTAATAAAGCATTCCAAATGAAATTGAAACTGAATAAAAATAAGATGCAAATAAAATTAATTTCTATAGCAGAAAGATTTAGTAATATATATGTTAGAAAGAATCATAGTAGGAAATGGTGTCGAAAGAAAACTGAAATTGAAAGAATAAATAAGCAGAAAATATTAGGCGTACTTTTCTATTTTTGACCAACAAAGAAGGACTAATATATATAAAGAAATTTTTTAATTAAAGAATATCAGACCATAATAGTTGAAGAATAAATCATAGCGAAAATAAGAAACTTGGGAAAGAAAAAGGCTGGTGAAAAAACAAAGTCCTAAGCAAAGCTTGAGTTTGAAAGAGATCGATTCCGAATGAAAATTAACTGTGATTATTTCTTCAAAGTAAAACCATCTTTAACTTTTTTTATTTTAAATTGATAAAAATAAGATTATTCATCTTGTGCTTCTTTAACTTTAATTATATATTTAATCTTTCCAAAGTAAGTTTTATAAGCGAGTGAACCTTAAGAATTCTAATTTCTTTTAGTCAAAATTTGCGCAGCATATGAAAAATCAAAAATATTTTCTAAAACTCTATTACAATCACATTCTGGATGTATTAAAAATGTAGGAAGCAGATCAATAAAAATTATAATAGAATCAATAAAAAAATTGTAAAAATTTATCAATCCGAAATATAAAATCTTAAATTTTAGTAAAAGAAAAAAAATGGTAAGTAATAAAAATAAAGAAAAAATTATTCAAAAAAACATTTAATCACAAATCTGTAAAAAAAAGAAATAAATAGTAGTTGATAAAAGAAAAAATTTACGCTGATGAATAGAAGAACAAAAGAAAGAAAAGAAACTTTTGAAAAAAATATATTACACTATATTTTAAAAAATGATATCTAATATTAAAAAAAAATTATTTTACACTAACTTATGATAAGCTTTAAAAAATAATTAATAATTTATATTAAAAAATTATGATACTCTTTTTATATAAGATATTATGGATTCATAAATATTATGAAGTGCTTACATATTCTCAAAATTTTTATAAATTATATTTAAGTTTAAAACTTATATAAATATAATTATTTAAATTTTATAAAATTATAATAAAAACTTTTTAAATTATTTAATAAATTTGAAAAATTTTGAAATACACTTGTATAAAATATTATGTTTATGATACAAATAAAAACAGATTAAAAAATACTTAAAAAAGAAAATTTATAAATTTAAAAAAGTATATTATACACTTTTATTTTAAAAAATTTATTATAAATCTATATTACAAAAATTATGATACAACAAATAAAATTAATCAAAAACTTTTACAATTAAAAATATATTATAAAAAAAATCTAATATTTAAAATCGCAAAATACACTTATATTTTATAAGTAAAATATATTAAAAAACTTTAAATTACACTTATAATAAAAAAATGTTGTAATTTAAAAGAATTATGATAAGTTTAGAAAACTTATGATACACTTTTATATTTAAAAATTGTATAAATAAAGAAAATTTGATAATGTTTAAAAACGAAACATAAAAATATTACACTATATTTTAAAAAATAATATCTAATATTTTAAAAATTCTTTTATAAGTAAGTTTCTAAATTACTTAAAGTGAACTTACTCTTGGATTGGTTTTATACTTTCTTTGTTATATACTAGCTTCTCTTTTTCTATTAATCATATCTCTTTTTGGTATACTCAATCCTTTAATTACATTTATTGACTCCAAAATATCCTTATAATCTATCTTTCTTATTTCATCCCATTTTCAGGAATAGAAGATAGAAAGCTTTTGCTACTCAGTTTAAGTTGATTATAGTTAATGATTAGATACAGCAAAACAAGATTACTATCTTAGATTTATCTTCTTTAAATTATTTTTTATTTTTTACTTCATCAGATTCAATTCAATAATCTCGAAAAATAAAAATTAAGAAAACTCTAAGTATGAGACTTGAATGATTTATGATCTCTATAAAGTTCAGCTTTCTTTCCTTGATTACGATTTGGTTTTTCATAAGGTTCACTACTTTCTTATCTTGCCATGCGTAATATTCCAAACATATAAAGGTTGATTTTAATATAAAAAGTATATTTTTAAGTATCTATTTAGTACTCTTTATTCAATAATTCGACTATTATTAAACATTAGTTTCTTCCTCTTGTTGCTGATTTACATGCTTTCAAAACTTTCTCATTAGCTCCCTTTAATTTTATATTTATAAGCCTTTCTTAGGGTGAATTACTTTATATAGCATCTCTTATCTTTCAGTTTTAACTAAAAATTAAATTTTATATTGACAACATTCTTCAGCTATAAGTCTAGCCTTCTTTTTATTAGACTATTTTTTTAAATTAGATGACAATAATATCTTAACTTATCTTAGTGTAGTGTTTTAATACCTTAAATAACTCTTTTAAATCCTTAGAACTTAGAGAAATTTTTTAGTTTTGATAAAATATTGAAAATGATAAGATATTGGTTGGATTAGATGTCATGAATTTGTCTAGAAACATATGCTTATTTAGACTTTGTATAAAATATTTGTTTAACAAACTTAATTTATTATCTTCAATAGAACGAGCATTCGCTTTGATATCTTTATCTTTCCTCTCTAACTTGCATACACTTTTGGCTCAGCCTGCGTTTTTTCTGTTTGAATTAAAATATAATGATATTAAATCTATTCTCCAGTAACAAGGAGTATGCATTCCAGTTTCCTTTGTATTATAGCTTTATGTATAAACCCTAAATAGAGGACTTAATTATATGCTTACCTGATTCAGTGGTATTTGCATTAACATTTTTAGTATATAATTTTAGCTTTTTAATTGAAATAGAAATGTCTTCTTTACTTTTTACTCTCTTTAATTAATTTATTCTTTCTTGGGTCATATCTTTGGTATTGCATAGCTATTTTTACGATTATATAAGAAAGTATAATTTTCGCATTATTTTAGAGTTACTTATGAAAGCTTTATATCTTACTATCTAATATTCATAAGTATTATATAGCTTAAAAAAGATAGAAACTCTCTTGAAAGGTTTTCTCAATTACTACTTTCTTGTGCACTCTTTCCATAAGGTTTAACCATTGCTCTTCTATAAACTGAAATTCATTAATTAAAGTTGAATGACTACTAAAACTAAACTCAGCATTTGCTCCCTTTCTTGGCTTTTATGTAATTTACATCTTCTACCTAAGCAATTTTTTAGTTTTAGCATATAAAGAAAATCCTTTCTCTCTAAATGCTTAAGTATTATTTAATTTGGAAGAGTAAATGGATTATTGGTGCTAGACTTTTATCCATATATATTTCTATTTACTATATTTTGAAATAATCTTAGTAAATAGTGATAGTTAAACATCCAAAAAAGTATTTATTTAATCTTAGTACCCTTTTACAAATCAATTATACAACAGACTGTTTTAGAATTAATCTGCTCTAATTCCAATCTCACCTGAATCCTAATAGTAATGAATGAATTCTAGTATACTGCTAATCTAGAAAATTTAATATAGAAGTTTAACTTATTTGGATGGAGCAATTTCAACCCAATTAGATTTAATTTTCCAAAGTAGACAAAACTAAATACTTTCAGTTTTTTATTACTTTTAATCCTTTAAATATATATTTTAATTAAAATTAAACGAAACAAATTAAATATTCCTTTGGATTATTAAAAAGGTATAAAGAATGCTATATGGTCTAAGCTATTAAAAGTAATTCAGTAAGAAGGCTAGCAAAGATGATTGAATATGATCGATAATTCTATGATTTAGTATTTGAGGAAATAAAGATTTTTATTTTTATGCATTTGAATAGCTTTAAGGCATATGATGCCGTTTATTTTTATAAGTGTCATTCTTTTTTAATTATAAATGCTTTTTAAATACTTAATACCAATAATTTAAATATTTTCATTAGAAGGGAAAAACTCTAAGGTGTATCCACCTACATTTAGTTTTGAGCGAATAAAATTAAAATATTTATTAACGTGGATCCACCTAAATCGTATATCACTCTATTTATAATCAAATATGAAAATTCAGAAAAAAGAAGATTGATTACCTGTGGATTGCAAGTATATTCCTCTCATTGTATGTTATTGGAATTTATACTAATCCGGAAAGATCTAATTAAGAAGATATAAAGTAGATAGCACAGAATAAACTTTTTAAAATATCTTCTCCTTATGCAATGTGACTCATTTATTGAATCGTTGAATTGGCTTCAATATCGTCAATCATTGCTTTCCTATTTATCATTATTAAAGTTTTAGAAAAAGCTTATCTAATGATAATTTCAAAAAAGTAAATAAAGTCTATTTCAGTCAATATGCTAGTTTTATCTTTGATGAAAACGTTCATTGATTGGATTGTCTTATAGGGCATAACGAAAATCACTACTCTTTCATTCGTGAAATTCTGTTATGGATGTTAGGTTTTGAACTTTGGTGGTAAACATAGCATCGAGCATAATATGATATCAAATTTTTATATTGTAACGGGCATTCATTTCATCACTAATGGTAAAAACCTGAAGATATGATTGGAACAACTAATTTTGCATTCAATCACATAGTAAAAACTTATGTTTCTATGTCAACTTCATTCTACTGTACACTAATATTTCCTATAAACTACTGGGCCAAAGTATTTATATCGTTAAGTTTATGATGTATCTGTAGATTCACATTGGGATAAGTTCCCATACAAGTATCATCTTGATCATCGTTATTAGATTATAACTAATTATGAAGTACTAATACCAATCCTCGACAAATTTTTTGGAACGTATTACAGCCAAGATAAAAAAGAGCACGACAAATAATATCTCTTTATAAAAACTTATTTCAAAATAAATGCTTTTTGTTTTCCTCTATTATAACTTTTAGTTTTACTTGATTTTCTCTTAAAATTTGAAATTTCTGCAGACCTGTTTTATCTGGAAAGCTAGATAAAGAAGATCGTTTTGAAACTTAAGATATATAGCGATATCATTTCTTTTAAAGAATCTAGAAAATAAGTAGTGACGTTTCGGAATTAAATTTTGATAAAAACGGAAAAGAGTTAGAATTTAAGAAAAAACATTTATCAAACTTGAGGTTGATATAGACATGAAAAATATCAAAGAGGTAACACAAGTATGTGCATCAAAAGAATGGATACTTTTATCTTTATTTGATAGAAAATAGTAGGTCAAGATTTTAAATAATATTATAATTCATCGTTTTTATACTGAAGCACTGAAATTACTTTTGATTTAGTATATTGAAATTTAATTATTACATAAACTAAAATGCTAGTGATATGTAATTAATCATGAGTTGAACGATGTGATAATCGAATTACTATATAAAGTATTGAAATAATTGAAATATCAGAAATATCTGAGATATAAAGAGAAGTTACTTTTAAATCAATTATCGATTTAAAAAATAACACCAGAGAAATAAAGGTAAGAAAAATGTTTACTCTATGCTAGGTAAAGTTAAAAAAATAAATAGCTGTAATAATTTAAATATCTTAGTCGTAATTTCGATTTATATAACAGAGATCTTAAATTATTGAATATCTTGACTTTTAATTTATATAAAATAGATCTTATGCATCTCAGCTTATTTAAAATTGCTTGATTATTTATTTTTATTAAGATATTACTTAATTACTTAAAGCAGCATACAAATTTTTGAATATTTTTTTTCATATTCCCTTAGTTAAATCACAACTCATATTATCTAAGACCTTTGAAATTATTTTCTTATAAAAATTATCGATTCCTTCAGATAATATTTTTATTTTAACTTCTATTTTTATATCCAATTAACTTTTATCTGCTATCCTGTATTACCAAACAACGTAAGCTTTCTTATTGAATATCGATATTTTATTTTATGATTTTCATGTGATTATAAACGTTTTAAGTAAAAACTCCTCAATACTATTTCTTGCTAGAGCAAATTTTTTTAACTATGACGGAATATGAAAATTTTTTTAATTTAATATCTCTTTCATTTACTAAATTTCATTTGTTTCAGAAAATAAAAATGTTCGAATAAATCTTTTTATTAGATTTTTAATTCGCTAAATTTTTATAGCATAAAGCACCCAGTTTCTTCTTATCTTTGAACTTTAGATATTGTTTAATTTAAATCTGAGAATACTTCTAGCAATTTTTAGTACTTAATTTTGAAATAATTCAAATTTTATCTTATAGAGCTGTAATTATAACTATTTATTTCAATTTAAAATGGAACTATAAATGAAAAGAAAATTAAAGGTATAATATAAGATTTTTTGCAAAAAGAAATAAAAATACAAAATTAAATATTTGTCGTTCTTGGAGATATTTCAACCTTTTTCCCGCCAACTTCTAGATTGATCTAGAAGCATAAAATAAAAGTTTGAAAATCTCTACAACTCTTTCCCTTGCCATGCTTATTGTCCTTAAATTCTTCTTTCACCTAGATACTAGATATCTTTTTTCTTGCAAATTTCCCAAAACCTGTTACTATATAGTCTTTATCTTTATTATTTTAGTTGTTACTGTCTCTTCTTTTATTTCTCCAAATACTTCTACTAGTTTCAGTATTCTTTCTTGAAATTGAGAAACTTCTAGCAGCTTTTTCACAGGAATGTTTGAGAATTACAGTAATAACATCTTTTTACTTGTCTTTTAGGTTGAAATCTTGAGAGATTTTCACCTTCAATTATCATTAGATTATGCCTTATTCTTTCAGTTTCTTTTATCGCTTCAATTTGTACTGATTTTCTTATATTTTTTCTAAGTTGTTGATCAGCTCTTTCTACTTCTATTAGTAGTTTTGAGTTTAACTGTTCTAGTCTTGTGAAATATTTCAAAATGCGTTAAGGTCTCTTTCTTAGGTCTTTGATCCGATTCTATCCTCTTTGCTAGCCAAATTTTCATCAACTTATTATTGTATTTCTTCAATTTTTTGATTATTTCCTAGAGGTTCAGCATTACTTTGTTCAACTAATCATAGTTTATTTGTTATTATGTGGTGACATTTGAAATTTTTGAGTCCATTTTATTTTTAGCCTATTTCCCAGACTTTTCTTCAGAGATGGGAAACTCATCCTGATGGGTGACTTTTTCTTTTCCCTTTTCCTGGTCCTAATCTTTCTAGGATTTCGTTAACTTCTGCTTTTTTGAAGCCGTAAAGAATCCTTGATTTATCCCTGACATCTGTTTTACGCAAAGTAAAGAGATTGAAAATTTTTATGTAATCGAGATAAGCAAAAGTTTTATAAGCGAAGTTGAAGGAACATTAATTTTGAAAGCTATAGAAGCTTGTTTCATCTTTAAGAAGCATAAATATATTTAATATTTTCACAATATAATTTTCTGTGACTTTTAACTTTATAAAAAATTTAAGTTTACAGTCTTAGAAAAGAGCTTCATAACTAACTTCCATTTAATCCTACTCTCTCCTAAACTAAAAGAATTGAGTAGAACTTCATAACATTTCAATTGTGTGTAACTCTTTAATAAAGATTTTTAAAGTAAAAAAAATTATTACTGCAGTCATCCAGAGGGTTAGTATTCTCTTGTGAGTCTTGTCTTCTAAAGGACCATGATCAGAATGCTACTTTAATCTTAGTATCTGGCATCTTTCAACATTAACACTACTTGACGTCTTTTCAGTTTCATCTTCTCTTAACTTCTATCAAAATTATTGTTCAGTTCTTCGCTCATGGGATATTTTCTGATGCTAAAATTTTAGTCAATCTCAGTTGTGGAATTGGTCCTCCTGATTTAAAACAAATAATGCATAATAAATGAATATAAGATAAAATATTTCAAAATAATGTATTTAAATTTAACTTTTTACAAAAATATGAAAATTCTATTTTTAATTTTTAAATAAGTAGGGATAAACATACTAATTTTTCTATAAGTTAAATATCTCAATTAATTTGAAAAAGTTTGTTTAAATCTTAAGTTTAGATAATTTTAGCATCTATCAATTACATATTTTTATGTAAAAATAAATATTTTAGTATTTAAAAAAAATTTATTTGAGATTAAATTAATTAAACTACATAATTAATTTATTTTCTTTCAAAAATCATTCTTTAAAAATATGAGTATGAAAAATAGTTGACAATTATACAATAAAATAAACTTATATAATCTAAGTTTATCTCATTTAATTTGGTTAATTTATCTCTATTTTTCATATAAATAAATAAATTTCATTATAGAGCGCGTTGCGCCTCGTTGGTGCGCAGCTCTTTCAATGTTAATATTAATATAAAAATGTTCTCATTATTCATATTAATTCAATTCATTCAATAAGTTACGTCAGCTTCTCAAAATAGAAAATCTACTTATTAATAATAATAAAAAATGGAAAATTACTTGTAAAAAATCTCTTCTCAAAAGGAATCATCTTAGTCAAGTTACGTCTAAAAAAATACTTTAAGGACTCAAGTCATGCAATTAGTAAATTTTAAAGATTTAAGAACTGTTTAAGAACTCGAAAAAAATTTTTATCACCTGATGATTAATTCATAAGAAAAAAAATTGAAAATAAATAGTTAGAAATTATCAGATTAGAATAATTAGAAAAAAAATTAATCAATTCGCAGAGTTAATTGAAAGCCTATTACTGCAAAAAATGTAGATGAATGATCCGATGGATGTAGAGCGACAGCCTACAATAAATTAAATTTCCTATTTGAAAATAATGAGATGTTGATATTGTAAACGACCTAGGCACAAAGTTAGAAGCTGCTAACAATTATTACGAAAATAAAAGCAAATAGTAGAAAACTAAAAGGAAAATATTTTCAAGAAATATTGCAATCAAGAAGGTAAATTATATAGGAAAAAAACTCTAGTTAACAAAGAATATAAAAACATATAGCATGCAATTAACGAATTTAAGAAGAAATGAGAGAGAATAGATCTATAATAAACTCTCAGAAAAAATAGTCTAAAAATCATCGAACGTATGATATGAAAAATTCAAGCAAATTCGAAGTTCTTTTTATAAACATTTAACGTATGAATGTAATTAATTAACCAAAAAGCAATCAAGTAAATTAATTTATTCAATTCACATCTATGAATAAACTAGAATCGCTAATTTTTAAATGCTCTTTTGATTATATAAAAGATAGACTGTGACCTAAATAAAATTTGTGATCTTTTTTTAAAAGAATATTAATAAAATATTATATCTCAGATATAATAAATTTTAAAGAAAAAAAAGTTACTTAATATAAAAGTATTTATTAATAGATAATATTAAAAGAAATTTAAAATTTCGTATTAACACGTTAGTTTTCATCCAAAAATAATCTTTAAAGAAGAAAATATTTTTGTCATTATTTATAAAAAGATTTAAATATAATATAAAATCAATTAAAGTTAAATCTTGAAAAAATTAAATCTACGTTAAAGTTATCACGTAGAACAAAGAAAAAAAAAAAAATTAAAAAAAGTAATAAGAGCATTAAAAAATAAAAATATTTATTCTTTTATGCCAATATTTAAACATAAAAGAAAAAAAAAGAAAAAAAATAGAAAAAAAAAAATTCAATATAAAAATAATCGAAAAAAAAATTAAATCTTGAAAAAAAAAATATATAAAACAAATTTATAAAAATAAAAATTTAAAAAAAATAAGACACACTTACTCTTACTGAAGAAATGACTAGAAATGACAGTAAATAAACTGGAAATATTCTGAGATTAAATGTGCAAATTTATTTTTGACCAAAATCTTAAATAAATGTTATTTTTAGAGCATTTTAAATAGTATATGAACTTATAATTTTTAAAACATTTTTATTTTATTTTTTTTTTATTATTAAGTTTTTTTAATTTTTTTAGATATTTAATTTTTTGTGAATAATTTTTCTAATTTTTTCGTGTTTTTTTTGTTTTACTTTTACTAAGATTTTTTTTTTGTTCTAATGAATTTTTTTTTTTTTTTTAAATGCAAAACTACAAAAAGATTTTTTATTTTTTGGAAATAATTGAATTATTTTCTATTTAAAAAAACATTGTAATTTTTAATCAAAAATCATTCTAATTGATATTTTAGAATAGTGATTTAACAATTTTCATTTTTTTTCTTTTTTTTCTTTTATATCATTTTATTAAAATGACTTCAAAAAAGAGTAAAATGGTATGAGTTTTTATTAAATTTTTTTTTAAACTATATAAGTCTTTAGAATGGTCTTAAAGTTTTACTTTATCTCTAAAAGATATAAATTACAATTAATCAAAGTGCGAATTTTATTTTAATCTTACTATTTTTTCATATTTTTTAATCTAATAAACTTTATCTCGTAAATAATTTGCATTTAAATAAAATGTCATTCAAAAAGGTTAGTTTTAACAAATATTAATAAAGTTATGGAAAATAAATTTTGTTGATTTTTTTGATATAAATAAATAGGGATGAGTATTTCTTTAATGGAATCTGACTTAATCTCTAGTACCATGAAGTAACCCATAGGTTAAGATCCAGCCAAGAAAACAAGTAATATCGAAGAGGCATCAAGTCACGGTAATGATTAAAGGGGCCTGATACTAATTTCTCTTGGGTAGCATTCCGATCTCGGCTCTATAGATGAAAAATTTATAAGGTAATGCAAGCACTTTGGAAAACTTCAGCAAGAATTTTTTTAACTTTAAAGGCTTTATTAAAGAGCTCCGCACTATTGAGGTGATACACGCTTTATATCCTCATTTTTATATTTATTTAACTCTATTCTTTATAATCCTACAATATTAATATTTTCTAATTTTGAATTATGATTATTTATTTAAATTTACTATCTTTTAAAATCGATTTCATTTTTAATCTACTTACTTAGCAATTACTTTATTCACTTCCAATTAAATTTTATGCATTTTTTAGTTTCTTCTGGATAAGTTATAAGTTTCTTAGTCTTTTTCAAAATTCTAGTTAATTCTTCAATTTACTGTTTGATATTTATTTCTTGAGCTTCTATATATTGAGTATGATTAGTCAGTGAACTGAAATGTTCTATAATATTGCTGTTATAATTTTAGAAAATATTATCTTAGCTTTGTGAGTCATAATTCTGCTATTATGAAACTACAACTAAAGTAAATTATAGATAGTAATAAAGTTTTTAGCTGCCCGTAAAACTTTGATACTGGTAGAATATTGGGACAAGTTAGACTTGTCTCTGGTTATGCAGGGTTGTTTGTGATGGTATACTCTGAGTATAATTGTCTAGTTGTGCTCTATATTTGATATGATGATATATAATGTTATAAGTAGTTATAACTAATATGTATATTTAATCTTATAACTAATTTGGATGTAGATATCAATAAATTTAGATTCTAATAAGTTTCTATTTTAATTCATATTATTTAAATCTATTTTTTAATATCACCATTTATTTATTTTCATACTATTTATTTCAGTTAAAATTAATAGACATTAATCAAAAAAAGAGATTTCCATTTTTAAGTTGATAGCATATATGAACTAAATAAGAAATAAAATTAGTTAAAAGTAAAATTAAAATACTAGAAAAATTCTAAATGTAGAGATTTAGTTATAGACATATTGAAGCAGAAATTAGATTTTTAAGTGATTATAATTTGCTAAAAATATTTTCTTTAAATCTACTTTATAAATAAATAAATTTGATTATAGAGCGCGTAGCACCTCGTTTGTGCGCAGCTCTTTACATATCTCAATATATGTCCGTTTCTTCAAGTAAGCCTTCAGGTAATAGAAATCCTTCTCTTATTAGTTACATATCTTCCTCACTTTCCTCAATGTTAACTCTTGTTCTTCTGTCTTCTATCTATCTACGCTTTATTAGATCTTTATTGCAAGCTTAATTTATTTTTTCTTACATATCTTACTAATTTTCATTTCTAATTCTTTTCTTCTTGATCAAGCTTTTATACACTCATAAAAATTATCCTTTTCTTGCTCTATAGTCTTTTCCTATTTCTCTTTTTCATTCAATTTTCTTTTCTAAGTATCCTTTTTTTCTTTTTTCTAATATGTTTTTGATATAATCTTTTATTATCAAGTCAGCTTTAGCTCTTTTTTGCTCTTCTTAGGTTCTAATGAATTTCTCGAATTTGGCCGTTCCTCATATTATATCAAATAGTTCCATTCCTTATCTCTCTACTCCTATTTCTCTAAGATTTCAGATACATTATTATCTTCCTTCTTTGTATTCTGAACAGTTTTCTATGATATGCCTTTCGTTTTCTCTTGCATTGTTACAGAAAGGGCATTGACTTGTCATAACTAGGTGTCTTTCTTTTAAGCAATCCTAGCCCACATTACATCTAGTTCTTATTCTGAATAGGTAACATATTTCTTCTTTTCTATTTTTATTATATCTCAGGTAGTTGGGTGGTCCTATATATTCATCAAATCATGTTTTTCTATATTGTAATGTTGTTTTCATTTACTCCATCCTTTCTCTATCTTCTACGTATACTCTATATTCTCATATTGCAGATTAATGTTTTTCTTCCCTTTTTGATTATTATTACCATCATCTATAAATATTTCTTTGTCTTCAATTTTTAATTCTACTTTTATTGCTGTGCAGTATTGTTCAAAAATAAAGTTCTCTTCTTTACTTAGGTCGAACATTAATCCATCTACTGTTTTTCCTTAGTTACCTATTAGTCTGCCTCTTAATCTCAGCGTTTTCTGCCATAGGTAATGTTTAAATTTCATAAACTGTAACTCGTATTCTAGCATCTCATTTTGCACTTAAAAAGGGGCATCTATGATTGCTCGTAAAGATCTTCTCTATATTATTTCTAGTTGCTCCATCACTTATTTTCCTACAAATTATTCGCAATATGGGATCACTTCTGTCCCATAACTGAAAACTGAGCTTATGAAGGTTTTTATCATTATTCCTGCATTATATGGTATTAATCCCTTATTTATTGCTATTTTTCCCAATATTCATGTTTACATTTTTTATGCTGCTTCTAGTCTATTCTCCATGTGTTTTTAAAAGCTGATGGTCTCTTCTATTATATGCCCTAAGTACTAAAAGGACGTTACTCTTTCGATTCTTAAATTTCCCACCTCAATAGTATTGCCTATATTTTCTCAGTTTCTATTTTTTGCTGCTTTTCATATCGTTCATTTTGTTTTATCTGCAATTTCCAGTTTGTATTTTTCTGCCCATGAGGTTAAATTTTTGATTACTTCCTATAATTATTCTCATTCACTTATTAAGGCTAGGTCATCTGCATATGCAAAACATCCTGCATATATTTCTTGTGTTCATCCCTCTTCGTTTTTAAAGTCTATCGTAATTCCTAGCTTTTAATCTTCCAAGCTATGGAGGAGTCTTGCTATTATTAAGTTAAATAGTCTTGGCGACGTTGTGCTTCCCTGTTTTAGCCCTTTATTTGTCGCGAATGATTTTTTTATTTAATCATTGATTTTCAGTTTAAGTTCTTCTTCACAGTAGAAGTTTGCTAATAGTTTAATTATCTAATCCGGTACTTTTAGATCGTTTAGGATTTATCATATGTCCTTTCTTTGCACTGAGTCATAAGCTTTCTTAATATCAACAAATATTACAAATAAATCTTTTTTGTTCCGCATTGACCAAACCTATACTGTTCTTAGATTGAAGATTTATAGTGCGCATGATTTTCCTTTTTTGAAACCATATTAATATTCGCTTTCATTATTATGAAGATATCCTTACAATTGCTAGAAAACTCATGCGTCTACAATTTTTAAAGCATGATTCAATAAAGAGATTTGTCTATAGTTCATCGGGTTTATTTATCCTCCTTTTTTGTATATTAATATTATGTATTGTTGTTTCATCTCCTAAGGTATTACTCCCTCTCAAATCATCTTAGCTATCATTTTGCAAGTTACTTCTATTAATTTTTCCCACCAGCTAAAATTGTTCCTACTTAAATTTCATCAGGTCCTGCTGCTTTTCATTTCGCCAATTAATTAATGCTTTCTCAAATTTCATATTAGTTTACCACTATTTATCTCTTGTTTAAGAATTTAGTTGGTATCGTATTATCGCCATCTTCATATAGCTGCTATCATTCATTCCTGAAAGTCTTAACATCTTCTTTTGATAAAGGTGCTCACTAATTATTTTTTCTATTAAGTAGGTTTTTTAGTTTCTTCCACATTTCTGTCAGATTTTCTTTATTTACATTGTCCATAAATAGGTTTAGTTAATTTTTTTTATCTTTTCTCCTTGATTAAATGCATTATTGTCTTACTCTTTGGTATTCTCTATATTCTACGTTTTGTTGATTTTCATTTATTTCTTCGTTGTTCTTTATCCTTTATTTTAATTGTTTGCTGCATTTTCTGAAAATTTTATTGCACTATTTTGTCGTTTCTGAGTATTTATATATCTTAAAGTTTTATGTTTTAACTGTTCCACATACCATTTGAGCTCCTTCTTATATCTTTTTCTTTCATCATTTGTAAGTCTACGTGCCGTTTAGGCTTTCTATTTCTTCTTCTTCGATATTTTCTTGTATAAATTTTTAAAATTATTCTTAGATCTCTTTTTTCTTTAATAGTAGATAATTTATTTTTGCTATCTTTTATGTTTTTCTAACTTCTTAACCAATCTTTATCTATATAATACCAGGTCTGTGGTCCCCTATTACATATGAGTAATAAAAATCACTTTTTATCACCTTTTCTCTCATTATTTCTTCAATTAAAAAGTAATCTATTTTATATTCATTGCTTTAGTGAACGTAAATACCTATTCAATTGGATCAAGGCATATTAAATTATTCTGTTCCATGTACTGTAGCATTCTCTTACCAGCTGAGTTTGTTTTCTTTGGTTTTCATTACTCTAAATGCGCATTTCAATCTCCTATGATCATTACATTAAGTCCTTTTTCTGTTTCTTAAAATTTTAATTCGTTCACTAAGTTATAGAATGGCTCATATTATTAGTTGTCCTTTACCACAGGTGCATATATATTTATTACTGCCAGTTTTCTCCTTATTTCTATAACCATCACTCTCGCTCCTTTGAAAAGCGTCATTTGGTTGACTTCATTCTATATTTCTTTTATCTCCTTACATTTGTCGTTTCTTATATAGAATGCTACTCCTTTCCCTTTTTTTGACTCGACATTTATTAAGTTTTTATATCCTGCTATATTACACATATCTTTTTAGTCTTCAATCTAAATATCTTATATTGCCATTATGTGGATACTTTTTTGAGTCATGAATTTGGCTAGTGCCTCTTTTGCGCTTCTAATTCCCCTAACATTTGCTGTTCCTATTTTTATGACTTATTCTTATTCTTCTTTTTCATCCATCTCCTCTACTACCTCTTCATCCCTTTCTTCTTTTTATTCACCTTCCTACTCCATCTTTCTTTTATCTTATCTATCATTCTCTACTTCCCTATTCTCTTCATTATTAATTATTTCCCTTTTTTTATATTTTTCCACTTATTATCTATCTTTTCCTTCTTCTTATCTATTCTATTCTTCTTCTTTTGTCTTTTCCTATTAATTAATGTTGGGTAATTGTTCATTTTTGCTTTTCGGATTCTTAGCATAGTAAATTCTAATTGAGGCTTGTTTCAGTTTTTTTCTTACTTCTCACTTTTATCTTGCATTTTATTCTTTTTCTTCTTGAACTTGTTCTATTTCTTTTTGCTATTTTTCTTAATTAACGCTTTTCCTTACATACTACATTATGCTATTTTGTTTTTTTCTTATTTCTTCTGTTAGATTTTAGCGTTTTTACCATCACTTATTCTATCCTTTTCTCTGATTTTTTTATATTATATTTTATTGTATAATTGTTTGTTTTGTATTTTTTTTAGTTCTATGAACATTTCTCTATCCCTCTGCCTTACATATGTCCAATTATATTTTGATGAAAAATAATTCTTATTTATTCATTTAATATAAAATTTTTTATTATTTAATTGTTTAGTTGTTTTAATTATTTTCCTATTATCCTCATTTTATTTCCTTCTCTTCTTCCCTTGCTTCCTCTATAATCATTTACTCTCCCTCTTCAATTATCCTCTTATTTGTTTGATTTGCTTTTTATTCTGGTTTGTTTATTGCTAATTTAATTTCTCCTTCAAGCATATCTAATTCTCTTGTATGTAGCTTTTTCCTTTTTGCTGCTTCCACCCTTCGGCATTATTGATCTGTGTGCCCTTTCACTTTGCATAGACAGCAGATCAAGTTTACTGGATGCTGTATTCTCATTTTGTTTCTGTTCAGGTCTATTACTTCTGGTATCCTCTTTGCTTCGTCTATATCCTTTAAATCTAAGTACACTACACTGCTACCTGTTAGCATCGTAGTGTTTGGGTATGTATGCTATACCTCTCCTCTAGATTTTCCATAAGCTCTCATTACTTCCATTACTTCCTTCATGTTTGAATATTCGTCTATTATGAAGTAAACTGGGTAGTTATGAATATCAAAATATTCTAATTAGTTTCTTGCTTGGATAGGAATTCTAACACCTTTGAATGTTCGTTCCCTGAATTAAGCGAATTGCTGGTATCTTTCTTCATTTTTGAATATAAATATACTATTTCGTTTTATTTGACGATGAATTTTGCCACTGATTGTCCGTACTGGCTCCATATTTGATTTCTAAACACTTTTACTACTTCTTAGTCTATGGCCTTTTTCTCTACTAAATCAGTATTTTCCAGATAGTGGTTAAAATAAACTGCGACCACCATATCTGATAGATCATCTAGGGATTTTAGTAGACTCTTACCATTTGTTCTTCAGTGCCGTTGGCTGAGATTAGTTGTTCATTCTTTTATTAAATTATAGCTTAGGTTATGACTCTTTTTTACCACTTAATTCCTTTCTTATTTTATGCTCCTCCTTTTAGTGAGATTCGTCCAAACATAGATATATTGGTATCCTTTTTCCATTGAGTATATTATTATATCGTGCTTCTTTGATCAGTAAAAATGGTTCCGTGTAGTCTGAGAGCTTGGATTATAAGTCTGGTTTCCATTCATAATAAAGAAGGTTGGACTAATTAACGTGGTAAAAGAAAGTGCTTCAGGCTTTCTCTCCTACATTGAGGAGGTGGTGTAAAAACCCTTCTTGAAGCTAACCATTTTTTAATATATATATAATAATAAAAGTATTTGGCTAAATAAAAATTAGTTAGCTAATATTTAAGCTGATTATGATCCTAACATAATAAAAGAGAGATCATAAATAAAAGAGTTTAATAGTCTGCAATTAAAACTATTATATATAAGCTTAAAGATATATTATTAATATTTATAAAGAACTAAGTTTATTTTTTAATTTTCAAAGATTGAAATGGTGTTTTTAATGTTTATTTTGTATATTTTATAACTTATAATAAAATAAAGCGAATATAATAAATATATTGAATAATATATAACTAACTAATTAATAAGATTGATGAGTCTATTATATACGTAAATGGTTAATAGTATTTACTCACTTAAAACTAAATAAATTCATTTTTCTTATAATCTGATTATTTCCTATGAACTATTTATTGCTAGTGTCAGTCATAAATACATATAACTTAAGATCCATAATTCAATTTATAAGCAATCGTTTTAATCACCATTATTATAGTATAATATATATCTACACTAAAAAATTACTACCACTAACTTCATTCAGACTTTATTTATATAATGCATCAGAAAAAATTTATAAGAGTTATGAATAAAAAAATATAAAATTTTTGACATAATATATTAGATTACAATTTTTTTGAGTCTTTATAATTTACTCTATTATAATAAAATAATAGTTTCTTTGCATGCATTTTTATTAACTTATTAAAAATAGCTTTTTATTATCATTAATATTTTATTTTGCTATTTTTTTACATTTATCTAAATATCTTGATTTTATAATTTTAAATACTTTATTCGATTTTTTATTAAATATTTTTTATTTTACTTTTTTTTATATGATGTTAAGAGTTTTTTACAGAGTTTTAATTTTCAAGTTTTTTATTTTATAATTACTTTAAATGAAGGATTTAAATTTATTTTTTTTATTTATATGAATAAACTAAAGTAGCTTAGTATTAGTAAATTATTACTTATTTTTATTTTTTAAGTGTTTTATAATTTTTAATTTTGATGCTTTTGTTTACTCTAAAATATTTTCAAAGCAAATAATTTAATAATTAAGCTTTCAATCTTTATTTAATATATGCTTACATTAGTATAAGAAATGAAATTCAATCTTTTTATTTTTTCTTCTATATTAATTATATCTAGCTTGCAGAGCAGTTACCTTATTCTTTAGATTTACCCTCAAATTTACTTTTTTTGTTTTTTATTATTATATTTATCTTATAAAATGACTTATCCTGATGCAAATAAAACATTATCTATATGTTTTTGAATCTGTACTGATAATTACATAAATTAATTTTTTTCATACAAATAATTTAATATAAATTTATATTAATAAATTTAAATATTTCATAGAATAATAAAATCAAAACAAATTTTATTGCTGAAAGCGGAGAAAACTTAAAAGGAAGGATTAAAAGATGAGAAGAAAATAAGGCGATTATGAGATTTAAGGCATAATTAAAAATGAAAGGCGTACTAAAAATAATAGTAGGAGCAAGATTTTTATCTATATAATTATATTCCTAATTTTAGAGAGATCCTTGCTTGGATCCAAGACCTTGAAAGGAATGATGTCTGAAAATTATCTGGACTTGGTAAGAATTTAATTTTATTATTTTCGAATCTGGATTCATTAATCAAGGTTTTTCTGTTTAAAGAAACTGATTAGAAGAATATCCTGCCATTAAAATTTCCGTTCAGAGAAAATAGAGAGAAGAAAAATACTTTTCTCAAGCATAAAATATTAATAATTATTAAAAAAAATTCACAAACATTTTTTTAAAGAAAACATCTCTTAAACTAAAAATTTAAAAAACTCTTTTTTTTTAATCTAAATTTAAAATGAATAAGAATCTTTATTATTTTATAAGATTAATCTTTGCAGTATTAGTTCAAATTTAAAATATTCATCATTATTTACTTCTGTTTTATAGATTATAATTTTTTCTTAGTAGAATTAGAAAAAAATTTAATTATTTTTTAAATAACTTCTAAAATTGTTTTATTTAAAAAAAATATTAAGGTTAACTAAAATTTAATTATAAATCTTACAGTTCATATTATCATGCACTAAGCGTAAATTAAAAATAAATTGCTATAAAAACTTTATATTTGCTAATAAATAGATTCTAACTCAATATATTAAGATTATTTTTAGAATGGGTTATCATCAGAATAAAAAATAATATTAATTCTATTAAATTTTTTTTTTCATTATTAAAAAATAAAAATTTTAATTTTTCATTGGTAAATGAATAAGAAACATATAAAAAATATATTCCTAAAGATTTAATTTCTTTATTATATTATAAAATGGATGTCGGCCGCGTCAGTCAAACTAGTAGGTAATCTGGTGCAGTGTATACTGCATTGCGAGTAATCTCGCTCAAGATGCCACCACGGGGAAGGGCGGATAAGCTCTGTTGAGACATACCTAACTTACCCCGAGAGTTCTCTCTAGCAGTATGAAAGTTTGACTGGACCTTCTAATTACCGACTTAATAACTATCTCTTATTTGGACCTTATTCAAGAAGACTGAAGTAATTGACTCAAGATTTTAGAATAATTTTTAATAAGAAGATTCCCCATTTGGAGAAGCTGACATGACTCATCGGATCTCTAGAATTTAACAAGAAACATGAGAACATTTTTTAATATTAAATATTAATATTGAAAGAGCTGCGCGCCAATGAGATGCTACGCGCTCTATAATCATTTTATTTTATTTTATTTTATTTATCTTATTTAATTTAAATTTACCTCAAATATGTTTGCCTTCCTGCTTTATAATTTTATAAAGTTTATCATATAGCTTGACATTTCTAAATATTTTCGGTTCCTGTCTAAAGTCGAATTGCAGTCTTATTTGCTTAGGGTCTTACATGGTGCTTTTTTCTTTTTTCCTCCACAGCTTTCCGTCACTTGAGGGTATGAAAGTCGTCTTTTTCTTCCAAAAGTCATTTCACAATTTTTTCATGATTTATTTTTATTCACGACATTTTCTTTATAAGTACTTCGTGCTGCAGCAGATATAACACTTCTTTTTAATTTTCTTGGGTCTTGTTACTTTAATTTATTCTATATCCATTGGATCTTGTTGCTGAGACTAGTAATTTTTTTCTTCTATCCTTTTTTCGATTCTTTCTAGTCTCTCGTCTAGCTTGACCCAGTTCTTTTCATCTTGTTGTAGCAATGTTCTGATGTCGTTTTCAAGCTCTTGGACTTATTCGAAGACGCCTGCATTGGCTCTTCTGTCGACCATATGCATCTCATCGTCTTCTCCGTGAGCAATGAGATCTTGTCTTATTTTGAACATTTCTTCTTCAAACTCTGTTATAGCCTTTACTAGCCTGAAGATAAGTTTAAGGGTCTGATTTTAGTCCATGCTGCAGATTTTTTCTTTAGTTAGGTCTCTCAGGTGTTCGTTGGTTGTGAATCTCCTTACTTGTATTCCTTTCTCGCTAGTTTATAGTTTCTTAGGTTTTTTTAAGTGGACTCCGAAGAATGTTAGTGATTGCCTGCTTTCTTAGGAGGAGTGGTTGCGAGAAGTGGCTTATTAGAAGCCTTTCTGACCCTCTTCTCTTCTTCTGGAAGTATCCATCCTTTGGTAAGTCTTTCGATTTTATGATCTCATTTAATTATATAATATTTTATAACTAATTATTCTTATGAATAAAAGTAATTTGATTGAGTTATAATTTGCTTTTTTAGCAATTTTTAATTCATAATTATACATGAAGCATTTATCTTTTTTTATTTTTCTTATTATTAGATTAATCATCCTTATCTATACTAAAAAAATTAATAAATTATTTTTCCTCTCAACAAGCTTTCAATATTTACAAATTTATAAAAGAAATGTTTCCATTTATAATATAAATAAATATAATAAATCTAAATAATAATTTAAATAATATAAATAATTAAAATATATATATTTTAAATTTATAATTCTACAAACAACAAACTTTATTTAAAAAAGTAAATCAAAATTAAAATATATACCTTACTATATTTAAAACAATCAATATCATATTAATCTCACTAACATTATAAAATACCTTTTTCACTCAATACATAGACTCATATAAACAAAAAATTAAACCTTTATTATACTCACAAAAATATATTTTATTTACTCTAACCTTTTACCAAAATTAAATACACGATATCTACATTAAAGCAATCTTATTAAATTAACCTTATAGTATTAATAAAATAACATTATCATTACAAACAATATATTAAACACTTATTATTAGATAGATTGCTTATTACAGACTTTAGATTTATTTCTAATATGAGGATATTTATTTCTCTTACTCTTATTAAAAATTCTGATTCTACTACTTAAGTTAGTCTCTTTCCAATATGGCTTTATTTTAAGACTCTAACAACTACATCTATAAACCTTGTATTTATCTTGCTTATTCTTTTATAAAATCTTAAAGTTATTCTATTTAGCTTTAGCACTTTTATTTCTTAGACTTGTAATCGATGTTTTATTAGAAAACATTCATGTTGTAACTAACTAACTTGCTGTACTATTTGCTAAGCTTTTTATAAGGTACTCTCGCCATTTCTCAATCATTTTTCTTTATTCTTATCTTGCAAGATCACCTTATAAACTTTAATATTACAATTGACCTTATACCTCCAATAGATTTGTTATCTTCTTCTTGGTCAAGAACAACATACTCTACAAATCTTTTTATACGTCAGAGCTACTTGCTACCAAATAATTTTCAAGATCCTATATAAATTTATTCACAATCTATTCCTTAACTTTAGTTATCTTTTAAACTTCTTAACTAAGCTCTTTCTCTAAATTTTTTAGAGTATTTAAATCATTTTATAAGGATGATTACTTGATGCTTTATAACAAGCCTTCATCAAATTTTAATTTTGTAGGATGCCCATGAGTTATCTCATTACAGCCAACTTTTACACACTAAATTTATCTAGCATTTAAAAATTTATAATAAATACATTAGTAACACATTTAATGTCCACATACTAGAATCATTGGAATCTTCTTCTCATCATCAAAATTTCCGTTACAAGCTTCACACTTAATATTTACAAATATTTCAGACATTATTATTATATATAAAAACTTTTATCCTTAAATACCATAATTAAACCCTTACATCTCTATTTAATTTAATCTCATTAAAAAATATTAATAACATAAAATAATTAAATTTTTAATAATTAATAAAATAATATTAAAATATATTAAACAAAGCTTAATTTAATAATTGAGAGTTATAATATATTCTACTTACTACTATTTTAATTGCTTTAGTTTTATTTATAAAATACTTATTTAAATATAGAAAATATTCTACTTAATAAATATAAATAATTCTATATTTTTAAAATAAACTTTTTATTAAATTATTAAACTAACTATAACTATTAGAATAGTTTTTAACTTAAAACTATTCATTTTGCATTATTATTTATCCCAGTCAAATTAAAAAATTTACTATTATCACATGCATCTTAATTAGTTTTTCAAACTATAATATAAAATATTTTTATTTTCAATTTGATAATATTAAAAATATTATATACTTTCATTATATAACATTTATTTTAAAAAAGATACTAGAAAATTATAATAAAAGTATATAAATTAATTAAAAATTAGTAGTTTAAACCATTTTTTGCTAATTATTATAACATTTACAATATGTCACAATAAAAAAACTATAATTATCATAAAAATGTTAAAAGAATTTCGCAAGCTATTTTTTCCTTCTTTAGATAGAAAAATAAAAATTAGCAAAGGCATCTAGGGATCTTTATTAACGAACTTAAGATTTATTAAATCTATATGGAAATATTAAAATTCGATAATTATATTTAAGATAAGTTATAACTCTAAATCTGTCATTTTAGTAAATTTAAAGTAGAATTTTATAGAATAGCTCGTAAGAGAAATTGGCAATAATAAAAAAGACTAAACAATCCTAAATACTGAACAACTCAAAGGAACAGAGAAAAAAATTAAAAAAAATATTCACTATCGAAGAGTAGCCAAATGCGGATATTGCGAGCGACTAAGATAAAAAGTATGTAATTGCTACCAATTTTGTTGAAAAGAGAATAATAGAAAAGGAATGGAAAAGGTTTATTTTTAATATATTGAAATCAAGATAATTTGCTTTAAAGTAAAAGATTACAGCAAATAAATAAATTTCCTTTATCTTAAAATGAGTTAATGAATTAAATAGAAATCGATTGGAATTTAAACTATAGTAAAAAATAAAGAAAAAAAATCTTAATATCTTCAAGATATCTAACAGTAAAGATATATACAAGTTTGAAGTACATAATTTTTAACCACAAACTAATAAGTGATAATCCAATAATAGTGGCATCATAGCAATAAAATATATTATTGCTTTATTATATATATAAATAAATAAATAAGGAGGAAAAATCTTCCAACTGGCATTGGCTTAAGATTTAGTACCAGGAAGTATCCATGAGCGAAGAACCGAACCAGAAACTTGGTAGGAGGCAAGAGAGAAGACAAAAACTAAAGAGATATAAAATAATTTTATTGATGAAATACGTCAGATACTAAAGTCTCTTAGGGAACATTTCTATCATGGCTTATAGAAGACAAGACTCGCAAAGGATACTAGCACTATGGAAGACTTCAGAAAATAACTTTTTTTACTTTAAAAATCTTTATTAAAGAGCTGTATGTCATTGAGGTGCTACGCGCTCTCTAATCTGTTTTACTTATTTATGTAAAATTTAAAAAAAATGAACTAATATGAAAATCAAATATATTTTTTTCTTTATTAATTAATAAAACAAATTTTTGAAAGCGTTAACTTATTATATAAACAAAAAATTTATTTAACTTCCAATATTTAAGACAATAAACAGCATGCCATAATGTTTAACTGTTAATGGACGTTTAGAATTCAAGTCTACCTAGGCCGATAATTTTTCAAATTCACTTTTTTAGAAAACCTTGGATTCAGCAAAAGCATATATGATTTAGAGTATAATAATATATTTGAAATCTTGCTATCAACATTCTTTTGATTAATGTTAAAAATAAATAATTAATATTGTATTATTTAATTATTTCTGATTTTATTCAATAGTTATTATAAAAAATGTATTCAGAAGAAAATTTTTGAAAAATTAAAACTAGCTACTTCTATTATAATAAATTTATACATTTTAAAATTAGGAATTACTATATATCTATTAAAAAATATGCGAATAGCTCTAAGCTCAAATATAGTTTCTCACTAACCAGCATGCCACCAAAATTTTTTGATGTCTATAAAGATTCACCCTCAAAGACTTGAAAGAGCTAGTTATATGAAGAAGAAAAAAAATGTATGATCAATAAACTTTTAAAAAATTATCGTAATACAATACTTTGACAAAGAAAATAGAGAATTATAGAAAATGAAACAAATAATATTAGGAACTTAGCAACAGCCAGTAAAATTTTTAGAACTTGAAATAATCATTCTTTTAACTCAAGATTGGATTTTTGGGAGGTAGTTCATAAAGTATTCATTCATAAAGCATAGAAGTGTCTTATTTCAATACATATCTATATTGAATTATAAGAAGTAATTTTAAGACTTGGATTTACGGAAAAAGATGGAACAGATAAGCTATTTTTCTAAAACTTAAGCTAAAAAAATGAATAGAGCAATAAAAGAGTTTAACAGTTTCCTAATGAAATTACCATCATCACTTTTTACAATGAATAAGCGTTGGAAAAATTCGACAACAAAAAAATGGAAAAATAAGTTAAACTCTTCACTCATTTAAAAAAAAGTTTTAATAATACTATGACATTAAGAATTAGCCAAAGAATTTGAAGATCAAAAAAATACTTGCCTGAGTTAGATAGATCTACTTCTTCAGTAGTTTAAAAGGCTAAAACTGACGGTTATATAAAACGTAAAAGAAACAATGTGAGTGAATGGAATATAAATACGTATTTAGAGTTACGTAATGAAGAGGATCAGGAAAAAAATTTAAAAGGTAATAATTTTAGAAGGAATGAAGGCTAAGCTCAGTTATTTATTTATTCGAAAAATGTAAAGGCTGCTAAATATTTGAACAGAGTTTGAATCAGTGCAGAAGGAATTAAATTATAACAAAAATAGTCAAAAAGGCTGAAATTTTAAATGCAAATCACTCAATATGATAATAGAAGAGATATTTCCTCAAAAAAGGAAGATTTGGAAAATAAAAAAGAAGAAAATAATGAAAACGCAAAGAAAGAATAGCATAGTTAAAAATGCTAATTGAGCATTTAAAAGAAAGAACAAGATTAATTTATATTAAAATTGCTCATAAAACAAAGACTATTTTTAGGAAGCACAACAAATCGTTTAAATGAACAAGATTTGAGGAAACATGACTAAAATTTTCCTAGGGCTATGCAAAGCATAAAATAAAACATAGTAGTAAGATAAAATAGAAAAAATATAATAAAAAAGCCAACATTTTTAAATAATATGAAGACAGTTACCAAGAATAATTCCAAGTAAAGCGAACTAATAATGAAATGTAAATAATTAGATTAAAAAAATACAGACCAAATAGAAACTACAAACACTAGAAAATTTTGGATTTAGTAATTAAAAAATAAATTAGACTAAAGAAGAGGAAACCGTAAATGAAGAAATAATAAATTAAGCCTAAGCAAACATAATAGTTTGAAATAAACTAAAATTAGGAAAAGCAAATATAAAAGGAATTAAGTCAAACAAAATAGAACTTAGTATATGAATGGAAGATAAACAGATAAATTCAATGGCGATTTTAGAAATTTTTTGCGAACATATCACTCTAATACCATATATATTTGGTTATCAGGAAATCTTAAAAGCAGGAGCAAAACACATTAAGGAATTGGCCCCTATAAATGAGCAAGTTATAAAAAGAATAAAAGGATGAGATGCAACAGTTTTACCAAACCGAAATATTTTAAGGAGGAAGAATAATATGCTTGAGAGGGAATAAAATGATATCAGTAATAAATGTATATGGATCTACAAAGACAGAGTCCTAATAATTAAATCCTTTTTATGAGATTAAGTTAATTTATACCCATAACAAATAGTTAAGGATTTTATACACTAATTCTAGATTATTTTAATACACATCTTCCACAATTCTTACTCCATGAATTAAATCTAGCAAGATAACAGATAATGGGTATAATGAGAGAATTCAAACAATGGTAAAAAGATTCAATCCAAGACCCAATTTATATATCACAACATAAGAAAAGAGAAAATTCAAAATAGACTAATTTCTAATTGATCAATATGCTACCCCTTACATAATCATCACAAAATTTTATCAAAGAAGACTGATAGGGAGACTATTATCCATTATAGATTATAATAAAAATTATTGAGAAAGATAGATAAAGCATAAAATGAAAAAGGTTATTCTATCAAGGATTAAAAAGGCAATAAGTTCGCAATAAATTTAAAAAAGGAGACGAAAAGATAGAATATAAAGATTTGAAAATCTAGACAACGAAAGTTTATATTAGAAATGATAGGAGAAAATATAATAAGGAATTTAAAAGACATACAGATATATAATTTTCATAAAAAGGAAAAATTACTACACTTTAGATAAAATATGACTAAGGAAATAATTCAAAAAGCAAACAAAACAGGTAAAAAGGTTGATAAATACAATAAATAATTATATATAATAATTTCTTTAGTTTATTTCTTTTTAATTTGTTTATAAAAAATATTAAAAATAATTAGGATGCTAAAAAATTTCGACTTAGCATATAAAAAGTTTTGTAATGGTTAAAGCTAAAGAGTGATTAGGGAAAAATTTAATTCAAAATCTTTTTAATTTTTAAGTTACTACTAAAGTTTTTTATTCTGCATTTTCTTTTAAAATAGCCAAATATTTTACTAATAATGCTTCTTACACTTCTTATCAAGACAAAAAGATAATCAAAAAATGTGTATCTAAGTTTAATTAATTAATTTCAACTTAAAGAGTTTTGGACTGCAACTTCCTGCAGTTTAACGACCCCAACACTCCCTTCATAGAATAACGGGGATATCCTGTTGCTTTCGAAAAGTAGCTGCCAGGGAGCTCCATCGCTATGGGCAGCCAGGCTTCAAGCCCCTACCAGGAGTGGATAATCAAAAGGAAGGCGTTCCCTTGCAAAGGTTGACTTTGACCAGGGACTTTCTCAGCGACAGGAAAGGAACTTGTTTCTAGCCATAAAACCAGAAAGTATGATTCAGAAATCTCAGCTCCCACCATCTTTTTAATTATTGTGTATCTAAGTTTAAATATTTAGATTTTTACCTAGATATTTAGAGATAACGGGTATATATTTCATACTTATATAATTTAGTAATTTAAGTTATATCTAAAGTTTCAGGAGGATATTAATAATTTTGGTTAAGATGGAACTAGAAATTAGGAAGTAGTTTTAATAGCTAAATAGTTAATTATAAATTACTTAAATATATTTAGTTAGTTACTTAGATTTTATTTTATTAAATAATAAAAATTATTAATTAATATTTCTCTACATTTATAATTACTAGGTATACATTCTTCTATTTATACACTAGCTAAAGCAAATTTTATACTTTAATTTATAATTTAAAATTTACTTAGATTAATTAAACAATATCAAACTTATTATACTCTTACAGCATAAAAAAATATTTCTTTTAGTCTAATATATTTTATTTTTTAGGAATAATTTACATATGAACTAAGGAAATACAATTAAGCTTATCAGAGTTACTAATTCTAAATGAACCAATAAAAGGAGAAGATAATTTTAAAATTTCTGCTTAAATGAAATTTTATAGCTATCCAAATAATTCTCTATGTATGGTAAGAAAAGAGAACTACTTATTATAAAAAGTCTCAATACTAACTAAATTTAAAAATCAAAAATTAGATAATAATAAAGAAAAATAAAATGATGGACGGCATTCAGAAAGGTTTCTATACCAACTCCTAAGAGTAGGAGAGAAAGCATGAAGCGTCAATTCTTACACCTACGTCATCTTTAAAAAATAATCTTCTTAATAAACTTAGCAATAATTTACCATGAACCAGAAAAAAAATAACAGGAAAGCCCCTCACCAAGCCGAGATTTAACATTAGAGGAGAAGTCTAGGAAATAGGCTGAGAACATAATGCACCAAGAAATAGCGGAGTTCACTACTGAAAAAATGTTTAGCTATGAACGGCTAGTTAAAGTGAGGCTAAACCTCTAGGAAAAAGTGAAAAAGCTAAAAAAAGACAACAAAAATTAGAAGGGATTTTATACAAACAAGAAGAGCTTGATTCAAAACTTATGTCCCAGGAAAGAGATTTAGGTGTTTTCTGAAGCATTTCATAAAATCAAAGCAACCAATCTTAAAGTTTGCAATAGAAACAGACAGAAATCGGAAAAAGAATAGAGAAAATAGTAGAAAGCTAGCAAAAATTACAACTTCAAATGTAGATAAGAGAATAAAAATGTGACTAAATGATGATTGAAGAAGAAACTATCAAAAAGTCTTAAAGAAAATAGAGGTAGATAAATTAGAAAAAAATATTTCTGTTATGGTAGCTCATTGCATTTATATCGGAAAAGTATGAAATTATAGCAGAAAAAACTAACTATTGGATTCAAGAAAAACGAAGAAAGAAACAAGAAGAAGCAAGATTAAACCGAATATATTGCAGTCCAAGTAGAGAATTTTATAAAATCAAGAAAGATGCAATAAGACAAGAATAAGAAAGAAGAGGAAGGAAAATCTTGAAAAGATGAATTTCCAATCTCGCTAAATTGGAGATTCCAAACATTTTTATTTAACAATAGGGAGCATGAACTTCTGTCTTCCGGGAAGGGTCTAAATACCTCATAATGGAAAACTTAAATTTATATATTATTATTAGATAACATATAATAGTATTTTAAACTAAATATTATGAATAAATAAATATAAAATAGCACCTAAAAAATAAAAGTTTCCAAACTAGATTAATAAAATGCAAAAAGTAATATAAATCAATCTATAGCTCTCACAAAACGAAAATTTGAAATTCTAACAGGTAGTCTTAGAATTTTAAAATAAAGTCTATATTCTAATTTAGAAATTGGTTAACTGAAACAAGAAAGATATGGATTAAAATAAGATATCTAAAGTAGACTCTTGATCGACAAATATACTCAATAATCCAGCTTACTGAATAAAGATTACAGAGAATAAGTTCTGGAAAGAATAGGAAATGTAAAATAAGATGAATTATGATCCCATGGATGTAGAGATAGAAAGAGAAGAAATAAATTAAGCATTAATTTATACATATAGAAGAACGATAATAAGGTGCAAAAAGTAAGGTCACAAGGTAAGGAACTATTGGAAATTTTAGGAAAAAAGTAGAAGAATGAAAAACGTGAAATGAAATGTTTATAATATATTGAACAATATATCATACAAGCAATATCTCAAATACTAATAAAAGCAAGAAAATGGAACAAAATATAATACGGGTTTGACGTAGGAAAGCTTATGAGGACAAGTCTCAGTAAAAGTAAGGGAAATCAAATCATAATACAAGCCTACTTTGAAGAATATTATTATTGAGAACGAACTCTACTTCATAAACAAATATTTAGCAAATCAAAAACAGGTGAAAATACTTTAATAAATTTTTTATGTTATAAAAAAAGTATTTTTTGAAAATTAAGCTTTATAGATCTTTTTATCTTTTTTATTTAATATTAATAAAAAAGAAATATACTATCTAAATAATATAAAATAATCTAATTTTATGAATTTTAACTTTAATATTGTAATTATAATTAAATAAAAGATATAAGCATTTATAGCTATATTTAGTTAATTAATAAAACTATAAAAAATATTTTATAATTCAAAAGTTTTTTTTTCTATATAATTATTTCAAATTTCTTATGTCATAATATAATTTATTAAAATACAAATTTCAATTCCAAATACAAATTTAGTAATTGCATTAGTATTTTCAATTTTTTAAGTTACTTATTTTTATTTTAATTAAAATAATAAAGAAATAAAAAATATAATGATTATAAATAAAAATATTTATGAACCTAAAATAAATCTATTAATCCATATAATAGGTTAATCTATTAATATTTTATTTTTATATTTTGAAATCCTTTTAAATTTATTTATTTTAAACAATCCAAATGATAAAGTTTAAGTAGTGTTAGCAAGATATAGCTTTATTTATCTAAATATTTAAAAAAATGTAATTAAAGCAAATTAAAATTTGTTTAATATTTGAATTATTTTGGATAAACAAATCATCAAATTAAAAACTTAAGATAATTTAAAATTTTATTATTATAACAATACTAATCATCTTATTAAGTCTTAAGGAGTTTATTCATTCAAAGAAGATTAAATTGTGATAAATTAAATATTAATCAAATATTTAAAAAATTAATTAAAGGTGGTCTATATAATTAATTAAATGTAAAAATAAAAAAAGATACAATTTATAGAATAATAAAAAGTAGTTGAAATACTTTTAGAAATATGTAAATTTAAATTTTAATACCAATATTTTAATTTTTTCAGTTTCTTTTGCTTTTTATCAAAATATGAATTAAAAAAATATTTTTAATTAATTTAACATCTAAAATAGATATAAAATTTGAATTTTTTCAATTTAGTAAATAAAAATATTTTCAGAATTAAATTATCAATTTTTTGCTTATTTATTAAATTCAAAGTAAATAAGTACATATCTTAAAAGAATATCCTCAGCAAAAATTATACAGAATGTTTTTTATAATTTTATATAATAGATTTTATCTTACAAATTAAGTTTATTTTAGATTAGCATATTTAAAAAATTTATATTATTAACTAATTAAATTATTCTATTATAATTAAAAAAAATTGGTTTTAATAGGAACATCAGAACAATTTTAATTATTGACTGATAAATATTATTTTAAATTGAAATATTTTGACTAAAATTTTTATTTTTATTTTTATTATATATTTAAATAGCTATTTTTTATATAAATATATTAATATTTCATTTTAGAGGCTTTTAAAACTATTTTCACTGTTTCAGATTTAGAATTTAAATAAAGGTTTTGCTTAATAATTATTTTTTTCTGGCTTATTCTTTTGGAGGTCTCTATTCTCTTTGTCATTATTACCATGTTTTCATTTTAAATACTTATCCTGCTCATTATAATATAATCTTTTTCCCTAGCTCCTTACATTCCTTCAGAAAAAGCTTAGTATTTTGCTATTTCTTCCTATTCAATTTTTGTTAATTATTTATGAATGCAAGAAATATTTAGCGCATTTTGTAGAGATAATTCTATGAAATACAAAAATATTATCTTTTCTCTTAAGTTCTTTATTAACTCATTAATGCATTTAATCACTTCTTTAATCCTTGTTTCAATTAAATTTTAAAGTTGTCCTTTCTAAAATATTTAATCTATTTCTATCTTCTACTTTCTGTTTTTTAGCAAAGCAGATAGATTAACTATTTTAACTTTAATGCCTGATCTAAAAGACATTCTCCCGGCATCTTTCTTAAATTTCAAAACTAATTTAACTAGTTAATCAAAGCTTATATCTTTAATAATAATAAATTTATAAATCTTTTAATTCAGTATTGACTTAATTTATTTTATTTTTCCTCAGAAGTTTAAACTACATTTGATGTGACTTTTCAAAATATTTTATTGTTTCCTAGAATTATGAAGATTTGATATGCTTTTGTTTATTTGAAGTTATAAAATCCTTTTTGTTACCTTCTTACTTATTTTTTTAATTTTAATATCACTGTTTTATAATAATAAATTTGCTTTTTTAAAAATTATCTTATAAATAAATTGGATTATAGAGCGCGTAGCACTTTCGATGGTCCGCAGCTCTTTAAATTAATTTTATTTAAAGTTTATAAAATTTCTCATTGGAAGTTTCCTCCAGTGCTTCATTCCCTTGGAAAATCTGCCTTCTATAGGACATGTTAGAAGTGATGTCCCAAGAAACCTAATCGTCTAGTATCTTTCATCAACCATTACTCAATGCCTCCAATTCTTCCTGCTTGGCTTCTGCCAAGATTCTTGCTCAATTAATCATTCCTGAAGTACTTGCTGATACTTGAGTTTAATTTAATCTCAGTTGGGGGATTACTCCTCCGTATTAAAAATATAAATATAAATGTTTAAAATATAGTTTATATTATAATTAGAAAATAGATAGCTACATAAGATTCTAAAGATAAATATAAGATAAATGATATAGCAAAGAAACTATAAAATACTTAAAAAATTATACTATTTAATTTCAATAATAGATTGATATAAAATGCTTTAAAAATAAAGATATTAACTTATTTTATTGATTAGCATCTTATATATTAAATTTAATGACTAAGTGAATTAAAAAAGTATGAAAAATTGAATTTTTAAATAATTATATCAAGATTTTTACTTATAGAAATGTACTATACCAGATAAAAAGGTAAAATTTTACTTAAATTTAATAATTAAAATCTTATTTATATTTAAGATAGTTTATAGTAGGTATTTACATTAAGAAAATAGTTATTAAAATAAATTAATAAAACATTAAATTTATAAACTTATAAAGGAATAGTTATTCATACATGTTAGCTAGAGTATACTAATTATTTTTAATCATCTAAATATTATAAAATTCATTATTTAAAAAATCAAAAATACTAGTTTTTAACTATTATTAAAATCAAGTTATATCATAAGTGGCTTTTTTAATAAAAGGCATCTTTCTATATAAAGGAGAAAAAAATTAACTATAATAGTAAAAAAGGGATTTTGAGAATGATTCTTTTATTTAAGTTAAAATAATTCAGAGATACTTTAATAAGGTTATAAAAAGCTAATTTTATAAGAATCTTTATACTTTATTTTATTTATTATCTTCTTAAATTTATTTATAGATCAGATATATTGAGATAAGGTTTCGTAATTTTCATATTGAATATAAAAATTATTTGGTCAATTAATTTTAATAGAATGCTTTTAAATTTATAAATCTAGGCTTTTTTGTAAATACATCTAAAATTTTTGGCGATAAAGTGAATTAACAAAGCAATATATTTTTATTTTTAAGACAGAACTTCAAGAATAAAATATTATATTTAAACTTTTATCAATTAGGTTATTCTTAAGTTTTCAATCAAGAACTCTTTAATATTATTTAATTAACTTTTGTCAATGTCTTATTAGAAATATTATATATCTCCACCACCAAAACGTAAATGAAGAAAATATGACACACTTGAACATTTTATGATTTATATGCATTTTAACACTTAAGAGAATGATTTTAATAGAAGGTTGAGAATCATGTTATTAGAAGACTGATACTTTAACATCAGATATATATCAGATAGTTTTCTAGACAATAATTAGAATATTTAAATCTTTAGATAACATTTTTTCATAAAAAGCTACTATCTTTTAGAATTTAATTCTTGGATACATTAGAAGAGATCGGAGAAGTTAAAATTAAGTCAAATAAACCGAAGAAGAGAGATTACTTAGCTGTGTTTTTAATAGACTTTAAAATGACTTTGATTGAAAGAAGCAAATTCTTACAATTTAAGATGTTCATATACTCTTAAAGTTAAAATTAATTAATTAATCATAACTCATAACTATTCATTTGCCATTTAGAAAATTATTTATAGATATATAAATGAAATTTTCTTTCCTAGATATTAGAATGATGGACATACTCACTTGTCATTTATGGTAGCTTAGGTTCTTAAGAATTTATTTCTTTGAAATCTCATCTATAAGTTTAATCTCAGTAATATCTTAAGTCTATAAAATAGTTGCTTATTGATTTTACAATTTTCACATTTATAGACTTTAATTTTCATTTGTAAGTAATTTCTGTTTCGATTTCCAAAAATTAAAGATTTGCTGTATATGGTAAGATTAGTTTAATTTTGATAATATTAAAGATAACCTCCTACAACATACAAGTGTACTTATCCTTAAAACTATGTCCTATATTGAATAATATTCCATTAATTTTACTAGTTTAAGATATTTTTCTATTTAGATACTAAAAAATTAAGTAGAAGCACTAAAAGTTTAAATTAAACTTTTATTATAATAAATAAAAGGATTATGATACTTTTAACTAGCAGTTCTAAATTTATAGCTTTTATACTTATATTATTTTAATTTATAATCAAATAAATCTACTTCATACCTTAATTTATAGTCTATAACTATATTTATTAGAGTTGCTCTATTTAAAAATGTAAAAAATTAATGAAAAAAATTAATTGGAGAAAATAATAATTTAATGTATTAGCAAAAGACTAAGTTTGATATATCATAATATAATTGAAGAGGATTAAAAGAGTTATATAAAGAAGAAAATAAATGATTCTATAATTCAAAAGTAAATAAATATGTAATAAAGATATCAAAAGATTAAGATAATTAGAATTTAATATAAATAAATAATAAATAAATGTTATTATAGAGCACGTAGTTCCTCGTTGGCGCGTAGCTCTTTCAACATTAATATTTAATATTAGAAAAATTAGTTTTCATACTTCTTTTTGTCATTCTATTAGTCAAATGAATCACATCAGCTTCTCCAAATGAAAAGTCTGCTTATTAAAGATTATTTTCTAATCTTAAACCAAATGCTCCAGTATTTTTGAATAAAATCCAAATAAGAATTAGTAATTAGTCATTAGTAGGCCCATCAGTCAAACATTCATACTACTAGCAAGAATCCTTGGGAAAGTCAGGCCCGCCTCTTCCGAGTTTGTTCACCTTCCCCGTGGAGGAATCTAGTACGAGATTTCTCGCAGAGGAGTATACAATGTACAAGATTACCTATTAGTACTCTTGACCGCAACTAATATCCATTTTATTATAATAAGATATAATAAAACGAAAAAAAGATAAATTTAATAGTATATTCCATAAATATCATAATTGATTTTCACAAAAGTAAATAATTATAAAATATTGAGTTAAACTAATTTATTGCGCTAACACTGACAAAATAGAAAGTTTTCGTTTTAGCTTTTTATAAATTTTGCTACTTCTATGACAAAACAAAAGATTAGAACAACAAATAAATAGTAGAAGAGAAGAAAACATGAAATCAAGTTTAAATTTATTAACAATTTATAAATTATTAGAATAAATTTTTTTAGGCTATGAAAATTGGAAAAAATCATAAAATTAGCGATCTAATATAATAAGATTTGAAATTAATATAAATTAAAATTTTTGCTTAATTAAATATTTATATTTAACAATTTCTTATTAGAGAAATTTTTGAATAAAAAGTATTTTAAATATAAATTTAATAGCAAATATCTAAAAATTTACATTTTTTTTTCTTAGATTATTTCAATAAAAAGCAGATAAATCTAAGTTTATAGTTTAAATAGTTTGGTATTAAATTTTCTGAAACTTTGGTTGGTTTTTTTTTAAACTAAAGGACAGTTTAGGACTTCACTAATTCGCCATCATTGATTTCTATTAAAAATTTACAATTGAATCTATTACTATTAAAATTTGTTATATGACTCTAATTTTATTATTTTAAATCTTTTATTTCCTAGTTGGTCATATCAAAAAATTCTTTCAAAATGATCTTTTTATTACTTTCATAAATTTCATTATTTAAACAGCTTCTTTTAAAGTGATGTTGATTTTAGCATATATAGCATCTTATTTTCCTTTGAGAAGTAATTTATATATGTTCACTTAATTCCACATCCATAAAAATATTCCCATATAGTCCGTTGTTTTTTAATATCTCCTTCTTATAATGCTTGATTAACCTCGAGTTCTTTTATTTAGAATTAGAATTATAACATTTGAGGCTTATTAATTTATTTATCAATCTCCTCCTATTTAATTACTATTTACGATTAAATCTTATTAATTACTTCTTCTATGGAAATCTTTATAAGTTTAGTTATTAGATAAAATTATTGAGGTACTTAAACTATAATTAAAAAGGATTTTAATTATAATATTTTTATTTATTTGTTATCTAAAAATTCGAAGAATATATGAATTTATAAAATAACATTAATTAAATCCTTTTTATAAAAATAATATAATCATTAATATAACTTTTAAATAGATACTTCAGAATTTATTACTAAGATGACTAGATTTATTACACTAACATGCAAGTTAAATCGAGCTACGTGAGATGGGAATTAGATAGCAATTGGAATAAATAGGTAATTAATATAAGAATATGACTAATTTACCTTATTTATTATTATATGTTATAGAAATTAAGTCCGCAATGTACCTAATACCCAATAAATTTGAAATTTTTAATAAATCATTGATTTACATCGTAGATGATCACGAAAAAATAATTAATTGCTACTTTAATTGATGTAGAAAAGATGTTTGATAGTATACATAGGAAATTAATTTCTGATCATTTAAGAAAACTGAGTCTTCCGTTAAACTTAATTCTTGCTCTAGAATAATTTTATAATATCGATGATGTTAAGTTTATTATTGAAGGATATCTTACTAGTACAATAAAGATTAATAATGGTATTCTATAAAAGAGAGTAATGTCCTGTGATTTCAATTCTATAATATGATGTTGAAATAAGATATTTAGAAGATAATTAAAAGAGACTAGGATTTAATACTTGCTCCAGATCTTTTGTTGTGCGTGGTTTTGCTGATGATATAATGGAATTCACAGATTCATAGAAAAATGCCCAGAAGCATTAAAATAAACAGCCAATATTTTTACATGAGTAATACTTAATATAAATACAAAGAAATGTGAAATAATTTAATTTCAGAAAAAAAGAATAAGAAACTGAAATTAACTAAAACAATAATAGAATTACAATCACATAGAAAGACTGAATCACTTATCTAGGCTACAAATTGGGTAAAAAATAAATTAGTAAAAAGCATTGTGAAGAAAAGGTTTCTATATACAGGAGAGCAGTTTTGAAAACGACTGCTATACTTTCCAAATATGGCATTGTATCTCCAATTAATTATAAGAATCTTTGTAGAACTTTCATTTTACCAAAGTAGAATATGGAAGCAATATAATTCCTTGAGCAATAATGTTAGGAATTAAAGGAATTATTAGAAAAAAAATTAGACCACAAAGATTTATATCAAGATTAGTTTTCAAATATTCTTAATCTTCCTTTGATGAATCTTTTTTATTAATCTAAATTGGCTTCCATTTATCCACCCTTCAACTTAAAAATTTATGCGCTTTTAATGAAAATTAACTCGATTCAGCTAGGAAAATTCTAATTCAGTTATAGCCTTTTTATTTAAAAACGCAACAAATTTAACCTTCCCTACACGAAGTATATAGAAGCATTGAAAAATATGATTTAGGTATTTAAAGAACTTATGGTTTCAAAGATTTTAATAAGCATCTCAATATTAAATCTAAAAAAATTCGTCTAAGAATGCCTTTAAAGGAACGCATTAATGTCGACAGCAAAAAGATTTGTTGATTAAATAGAAAGTAATTAAAATGTTTTCCCTTTAATAACATAACAAATAAAATTGACATCTAATCCAAGAAACTATTCAATCTATAAACTAAGAATTTATACTTATAATTTTTAATATGAACTGAATCAGTGAGATATCAAAAATAATATAACACCATTTGCTTATGTAGATAGGAATTTGACACATTTGAGGTACATTCTTCAATGCAATCTTTATTCAAACATTTTTAAGAATTTTAATGAACACGGGATGATTACTGGAAAAGATTGTAGAAGACTAATTTTATATAATTAAACTATATAATAAATAATTTACAAAAATAAGATGATTAAAATAGATAAGTACATAAAAATATTCCATTAATAATATTTAGAAGAAGATTTAAGATTTTTAAAGACTAGAGTGAAGAAGAAATAGATCCTATTAAAATAAACCTATAAATATATTTAATGAAAAAATAAAGTCCTTATCAAGATAAAAGTGAAAGAGAGCCGTGATTGAAAAGGCAGAAACTTTTTAATTTAACATAATTTGTATGATTATTTACCAATAATTAGGCAATTACGTCTCAATATTTCAAATATTAAAATAATATAGTTTATTATTATTACATTTTTACCGTACTTACTATTTTCAAAATTAACTTTCATTATTAAACTATTTCATAAATATAATCACATTTTAAAAATACTAAACCATCAATTCTAAATTTTCTTTAATTTATTATATTTACACTAATCCAACATTTTAATAATAAATATAATCAGTCATTTTATCATCTTTTTAAAGTAAAACTATTTATTCATTTCTTTATTTACTATATCCATTTTTCTACATACTATCTATAAATTTCTATTTTTCATATCATGCTCAAACTTTCAAATGTCGCACTTTTAATTTTTTATTTCTTCTATATATATTTTAAAATATCATAAATGTACCACTTACTATCAATTCAATAGAATCTCTTAATTAAAATTAAACATTTAATTTTACTGTATCAATTTGATAAGATTCTTACTTGATTATAAAAGAGATCTTTAATTATTATTTAGTCTGAAATGTTTATAAAAATAAGTTTCTATATTAGTTTTAATAGAAACAGATATATTTAAATAAATAAAGCAAAGTATTCTTAATAAATAAATACTAATTTATGATTAATTATTATTTACTTTTACTTATAAACTTAATTTTAAGATACTATTAATATAAGACACTTATTTATATTTATTAACTTAAGTACTATTATAATCATTGTATTTTAGCTAATTATTTTGTAAGTATAAATTATTACTTTTTTATAAAATTTAACTCTCCAGAAATTTCTGTTTATTATATAAAATATTTAAATAATATTAAATTTAAAATAAACAAGAATAATATACAAATTTACTATAAGTATTATTTAATTTCTTACTAGCAATAATTAATAAAGTAGAATTTAGTTTTATTTGTATATATATAATTTTAAATTTATTTAAATCTACTTTATTACTAAATATTCTTAGTTTCATTATTTAAATATATCCTAAATTTATTAGCGTATTTTGCCAATAAAAAATTTATATTATTTTAATTCAAAATTTTAATTTAATTTAATTTTGCTTTTTTCTACATAATTTTTAAGTTTAAATGGTTAATATTTATACTATCTAAACAACTTTAAAAAAAGAAGCTGGTATTTAGGCTTAAGTTGAGAAAAAGTAGTAGAAGATATAAAATATAAAATATATAAATTTGCTATTTTAGCTTTTTTAATTTTGATAAGATTCCACTAAAGTAGTGATATAAAATTTTAGCTTAAAAAAAGAAAATTAGTGCTTGGCAATTAACATTAATTTTTTTGAATTATAAGAGGAAAATTAAAAATTAAAGAAGATAATAAAAGGATAATAATTAATAAAAATTAAAAAAAGGTTAATTAACTAAGAAAGAAAATTTCAATCCAGTAGATTAATTAAATTTATTGCTAGAATCGACTGAAATTAGTTAAAGAAGATATTTAAATTAGCAAATTAAATTAGAAAATACACAAAAGTATTCTAAAGTAGGAATAAATTGGTAAATTAATTTAAATAAATATGGAAGCAACAGAAAAATGGTAAAATATAGAATCCTAAAAGTTGTAAGATGTGAAGATTAATAAGTTAATTTAATTAAATTACTAAAATGTCCTTTGAAAAAATTACAAATGTTGCCCTATCCTATATCATGCTAAAAATTGTAGATAATATAAAGCTAGAACAAGATAAGATATCAAAAATGATGAAGAACTTTAAAAATATTATACAGAATAAATGATGATGGAATAGATCACATATTTGTCATAATATGCATCACTAATGGAAGGATAAAAGTAAAAATAGACTATTTTTGACAGAAGATTATAAAAAACTGAGAGTTAGAGAATTTTTTAACTTTTTTAAATTTATATTAAAAAAAGTCTATAAGAATAATTACTTTTATATTATAATTCTATATTTAATTAAGATAGCCAATGTTAAATTTAAGAGATTTTTTTTTAAATGTTCTAACCCGGGAAAAAATATAAATTAGTAAAGTGTAGGATATAAACTTACGAAAAGTGATTTAATGAAAGCCAAGAGATTTACTCACCAATAAATTCGTAAGTAGGAGAAACCCATTGAAATCGAGAATTCGTCCTCCTCATATGAAGGGAAACGCCTTGTAGGAGATAAAGAAATAAATGAATCTCATTAAGTTGGAAATCTATTACCCAAAATATCTAAGTAAGAAGAGACAATCTTTAACCTTTCAGACAATTAAGATCCATTTTAATTTAGTATGAAGTACTTAGCGAAGAGCTCGACCAATTAAAGACTTTACTTGTCACATATAAGCACTTCAGAAGAGAATAAATATGATTACAATCCTAACAACCATCTAGTTAAGTAGTATCAATGCAGATAGAAAACCCTGAATACTAGTAGTCACTTCCTCAAATCTAATAACAATATATTGCCTCAACTTAAGAGGACAAAAATAAAGGAATGTCTGAAAGATTAGAGAAAATAAAAAGAATCCTTATCAAGAGACAAAGAAACAATTAGTCAGAAAAATGATGTTGATATTATAAATATACATAATACTTATCTAGAAACTGTAAAGACTTTAAAAGCCTTCAAGCAAGAGAAGAAAAAAACGCTAAAACAGATCTCAAGACTTTGAATAATAAGAGAAGAATTTTACAAGAAAAAAATATTTTAATGGCAAAACTTAGAGAGAGCAAATTGGTTAACCTTCCTAACGAAAAAGGTCGTAGAACCTTGCCACATAAAACTTAATGAGCCGCCCCAATAAAGCTGAAATCCCTGAAGAAGGTAAACATTTATATTGACAATTAGTAAATATTATTATTATTATTATTATTAGATTTTATTATTCTTTAATATTTATCTTAATCTCAAAATATAATTAGGTATACATTTTTATAAACATTTTTTAATTTTTATTATTATTTACTAGTTTATATTTTATATTTTTTCTTTTTAGTAATTTTTTATATAATTTAGTATAAACTGATAGAGTTAATTAAAATATAAATAATTTATTTGTTAAAGATATAATTTTCTTAGTTTTTAATTAATTTTTTAATTTAATATTTAGTTATCTTTTACTATATTTTTTAAATAAAATTGAGATTTAATAAGTTATTATAAACTTTATCTTAAATTTTGATATAAATATTTTAAATATTATTTAAATTATAAATTTAAAATTTATTCTATTATATTTTATTAACTTTTTATAATTTAGCTTTATTTCTTATAAATACTAAGAATTATTAAATTATTTTAAGCTTTTATTTTATAAAATAATTAAATATGAATTTTCCTTAACTTTTATTTTAATTGGAAAAAAAAATGGAGGAATAAATAAAATTGCGAGAATTTATTCTTAGCGACTCTTCTTTATTTCAAAATAAAGAAGCTGCTTTCTAAAAGGATTAGCATAGGCAGGTGCTAGATAACATTAAAGGAATAGATTTAGACTATATTTAACTTTAGAGACTTAAAGAAATTATGAACTTATTAAGAAATTTATTAAGAAGCTGTAACTAATAACCTATAAACAAATACCTTCGAATTCCTTTAAAGCAAATAAGTACAGCTCTAAAACGTGATAATTTATTGTAGAAAACCTTAAAAGGAAAATAATACTCCTATAGAAAAAAGAATAAGTTTCCCGCCTTGTTACCGGCATAGATTTAAAAAATATCTATAAAAGATATGTATAATTAAGATATAGAATCCTCTAAAGAGCTAGAAATATTAGAAGATATTAAGATAACTTAAGATATAACTTAAGATATTATTTCAAATAATTAACAGAATTAAGCATAAAATACCATTAAATAACCATAATTAAATACTTTAAACAATATTGAAGTTTAACTTATAAATATTTCTGATTAAAAAGTAGATAGTGAAATCTAATTAAAAAAAGCAATTACTAGAGAACAAATACAACAATAACTTATCTAATTCTTGACTATCTAATATCAGGATTTATTTAATAGTTTTCTATAAATAAGCTAAGAAAATGATAAGAAAAGTAAACAGAACTCTGATTAAAGTCTATGAATATAATTATAATTATAATACAAATAATTAGTTATTTAGAGTTTGCTAGAATAGAATTAATAAAATTGTTTATTGTATTTAAACAACAATTAAGAACAGTATGTTGCACTTTAACCTATTTTTTAAGAATAAAATCAAGCAAAAGGATTAAGTCTAGATAAGCAAATTTAAACCTAAATAATATAGTGTGAAGACAATACAACAAATACAACTAACACTATAAAAAATTAATAATTTGTAAGTTTTGTTAAGTCAACTCCTAAGATTAAAATTTTTAGGATCTGATGTAATATTATTAATAATTAAATCTTAATTACATTAGTAGCAGTTAAAAATAAGAAGAAAAAGAAAAACAATTATTGAGGACTAATAGAGAATTAAGGGAGAAATTATTCCAAATAGAAACTAAGCCTTAGTCCAAAATTTAATAGAATCAAACTAATATGCCTCAAGTTCAAGATAGTATTATTAATATTAATTTTATATTTGACAAAGAATTTAACTATTTAAAAAGAAAATGCCAATCAAACTGGAATACATTTCCTTCAAAAAAACGTAAAATTATACAAAAAAATGAAAAAGAGAATGAAAGTTCAATAGATTTCGATAAGAACAGAAAGTTTTAGTATGAAATTTAAAGTTTAATTAAACTAGATTGAAATAATTAAGACTAATCTTGTGATTATTAATTTAAAGAGAACATTTGTTATCAAAATTAAGATTAATCAGAAGTAGAAATGATTAAACTCAATTCCTAATCTGTTGTTAATGAAGCTTTTAACTAGTTAATTTAAACTGAAACATGTTGTTATAAGAATGATCGCGGAACTATAACGGAAATTATTAACTAATAACTTGATCTTTCCTTTTAAGAGTTATAAAATCTTAAATAAAATGAATTTAAAATGTAAGAAGTTTATAATAATCTGAACATTAAATATTCTTAATTGACACAAGATTATGAACGTGAAATTGAACGTAAACTTGATGCATATGCAAGAATATCAGAACTTTAAAAACAAAAGAAAGAAGATATGTCTCAATAAATGCTAAAATACTAAAAATAAAATTAAGCTAGTTAGACTATTTAATTAAGTGATTTATATTATGCATAATCAAATTAAAATAGAGATACATCAGATTTTATAATCAAGAATGACTAAGTTCAACCTCTTTTTACTAATTAGATTTCGATAGCATAAAATGGCAAGAGAAACTGAAAAGAAGCATAACTTAATTAAGCATTTTTAAGTCCAACATAACATAATTTCTATATGTAAAATATTGATATTGAAGAGTTATTAAAGAAGTATAATTTTAAAAGCGATTAATTTATACAATACTTACGATCAAAATAATGATAAAAGCAGAATCTCTTAACAACTATAGAAAATAGATTCATTACTTTATCTTCTAGATTAAATCGTGCGACATGTGATGGAAACTAAGTACCAATTAAAATAGATAAATAGTTATTATAAGAATATGATTCATCGACTTTATTTATTATAATATGCTATAGAAATACAATACGATAAGCTCCTAATTTACTTCATATTTAAACTTAAAATGGTCAAAAAGTCCTCTGCATTTATGACCCAGGACTTAAAGGAGGATCAAATAGAGAGATTTTAAACTTAGCTCACTGCAATATGAATTAAATATCTACTAAATAATATAGTATTTAACAGTTTACTTTATAACATTAAATTGATATATTTTCCATTAATAAACATGATAACATTCAGACTTTATTCCAATATAGATTCGCGGATATAGAACCTATTATAAAAATTGTAATTAAAGTACAAGAGCTGGTGGAGTATGTCTTCTTTTTAAAGATGATCTGGACTCAGGCTAATTTGAAATTGATTTTTGAGGACAAGATGATAGATTTCTTGTAATTAAAGCTAATAACATATATTTTGCGGCATGTTATATGCCAACAAATGAAAAGCCAATATCTTTTAAAGATTAATCATATTAACATTTAGAAAATATCCTTAGAGTAATAGAAGATAAAGGAATAATACTAATGGGAGACTTTAACGCTCTGCTACATGGTTATGGTAGCAATGATGTACAGAATTAATAAGATAACGGTTTAAGATTACAAAATTTTATTGAAGAATAAGATTTATAGATAATTAACAATCCTATTTTCGATACTTTTAGAAGTAGGGCTAATTATAGAACTTATTGCAATGATTATGTTATATCTAATTATCATATTAACATCAATCAATTCTCTAACTTTATAACTTTACCTAGTAGTGGACTTGACACAGATCACTTCCCAATTTTACTATAGTTACATACTTAAAACATTAATAGAGACCCGCCAATACTTGCTCCTAGAGTTAACTTTAAGATATAGAAACTATAAAATATGATAATAAGAGAAGAATATTAGGATACATTTAACGGATGTTTAGTTGGCTTTGAAGCAATTGAAGAAAATAACTTAGAAGATTAATACAATTATATTCTGCAAATTCTCTATAATAATGCACATCTGGTACTTGGATAAGTTCTTTAAAATACTAATTATAATAAACTTCCTTGAAGGATAATCAATAGTTTTAATGCTGCCAAATAAGCATAAATAACTTATTAAAATGCGTTAATATAGCAGGGAAGAGCAAATCAAGAAGTAATATAGCTAGCATAAGCAAAAACAAAAAAATTTAATAGATATAAACGTAATTACTGATAATATAAGTAAAAATAGGCTAAGAAAAATAGAGAATTAATGAATTAGTCTCCTTAAAAAATGTTTAAATAAGCAAGGAAACTTTTAAACCCTAGGAAAAGAAACTATATGCATATGGATCAAGAAGGATTTGCTTAATTTATTAATAATTGGGAAAGTAATGTTTTTGACAAACATAAGATTATTGATGAAGAAGAACTAAAAAGCAGCAATTAAAGGATTGATAATATTTTCAAAAGTTGTACCTTTGTAAAAGAATAATAGGCTTCTTATTTGTAAGGATTAGATCTTATTAGTTTTAAAGAAATTCAGGAAACCATAAAAGGACTAGCGAATAATAAATCATCAGGAGCAGATGGCATAAAAGCAGAACTTATTAAATACGCTAATAAGGAATTTCATTTTGTATTGTTAAAGTTCATTAATAATATGTTGAGAAAGTAAAAAATACCTGATTAACTTAAATAAGTAAGAATTCTTCCAATTTACAAGAAAGGATCAAAGAGCGATTGAAAAAATTGAAGACCAATTGCGCTCATAAATGTAATTTTAAAAATATATGATAAAGTACTAACTTAAAGACTCTATGGGTATATTTATTAGCGTAAAATTATACACCCCTCTTAATAAGGATTTCTAAAGAGTAGACAAACAATGCATCATGTCTGAACTTTATAATCAATTATTGATTTACACAAAAGATGGGGGAAATAAAAGCACTTACTTACAACTCTTATAGATGTAGAAAAGATGTTTGACACTATTAACAGAAGACTATTGTTTCATCATTTACGCAGAATAAAACTACCTCTTGCCCTAATAAACTGCTTCGAATCATTTTATCTTAATCTAGATATTAGATTCATTTTAGATGGTACTCTTTCAAGAAATTTATAATATAGTAATGGAGTATTGTAAGGAAGTTCCCATGGTCCAGTTCTAGCTATTATATTCTACGATATTGTTATCAGGTACTTAGAAACTTATTAAAAACGATTTGGCTTTAAAATCTGTGGACGCATATTTGTTACTAAAGCTTGGGCAGATGATTTATTATTGATTTCTAATGAAGATAATATGAATCTATTGATTAAAGCAACGTGTAAAGTATTTGGATGAGTAAAACTGAGCATAAATGTTAGTAAGTGTGAGTTTATATGCTTTAAAACTAAGAATTAAAAACAAGAAGACATTAATGTTAACATAGGTTTGAATAATTAAGAAATTAAAAGATCTAAGAGGATAACTTATTTAGGATATACTTTCCATGAAAACTAATATTATAAAGTCCATTGCAAAGAAATAGTGTAAAAATATAAGAAATGTGTTAATGGATCCTTGATATAATTGTCCAAATATTAGAATATCACTCTTTACAACTTTAAGTAGATTTTTCAAGTCTTTTTACTCCCTAAAACAGAATATGGCTCAGAAGTTATTCCATGGACGATTTTAAGGGGCATTGGAAAAATAAAGAAAGACATACATACTAGTTAAAGAAAAGTAGCAAGATATGCATTCTAAAGTCCAAATTCAACGTTTAATGAATCATGCTTTATTGATTTGAACTGACTACCTTTTGAGTACTACATAGCAATGAGATATTTAAAGTTTTACGTAAAATTATGATAAGAAACATAAACAAATCCTGACTCTGATATTACCTTTTTATTTAACAAAACAAAAATAGCTAATCTGAAATATTTTAAAAACTTGGAGAAATTAACTTAACTTTTTGAAATAGATGTATAGAATATTGAAGACAGCAAATTATTTTTGAGTAAAGCTTATAACAAAATCTAAGAGAAGTTCTTTTAAGATGCTACAGAAAAGATGAGATCAATGTAAACTGCACACTTTTACTTTGAAGATATTAATAAAGAAACAAGATAGTTTCCATTTTATACATATACGAAACTAAATAAATTTATGATTAGAGAAATAATTTCTATTTATAAATTTAGAACCTTTTGCTATCATTTCTAATACAACTTATAACAAAGACACTTCAAAATCAAATACTCTGAGATTTGCATATGTGGAGAATTAGATAGCTTTGTTCATATTGAATCATGTGAAGCTCTGCAAGATCTAATTTAGGAATTTAAAGATTTTAAAAATTACGACCTAATAAAAATGTTAACATATAATTAAAGTTATCTTACTCTTAATTTCCCTACTTAAAAACAGCTAAGAGAAATAGATTTTAGAATTAAAAGCTTCCATTAACAATTATTGAAGAGAAGAATTGAAATCCTATAGTGGAATGAGGAAATACTACAGTGGCAGAACGATTTGGATAAAGTTGTAGCAGTAGAAGGAGAAGAACAAGAACAAGAAGAAAAAGAACATGAGCAATGAATAAAATAGGAATGATGAATTAGATGTAAAATAAACAGTTTTATTATCTATATGAAAATATAGTAAAGACATATTAAATGATATTATTATTATTATTTTAATTGAACCTATTTTTTATTCCTTTACAAGATATTCAATCAACTGCAGTTTTATTAAATATTTGCAACTTTTATATTTTTAAATCTTCTTTTTTGCATTTCTTATTATTTATATAATATTAATGTTTTATATGTTGTTAAATTTTGTAATTTTGTCATTCTAATTATCTACATTTTTAAATTTCTTTAAATTTATCTCTTTCAATATTATTTCTGTTATTTATTATTTACTAGCAAGCTAAATTTTACTAATGCTTAACACTTCTTATATCTTTTTTTGAAAATGCAACAAATTATCTAAATTTATACCAAAATTTAGTTTTTATAATTTATTTTAAAATACTTAAATCTTAATATATTTCTTTTCTTTCGCTGAATTAGTAAGTAAATTTCTTTGGAAAATTTAAATTGATTCCTTAATTAGCTATTATTAAATAACTTATTATCTCAAGAGAAATCAAATTTTAAAATTAATTAGTAAAATTAATATAGAAGATAAAGCTTCAAAAACTAGAGTTTAAAATATTCTATTGAAGCAATGTCAAAATACTAATCGAAATATTTATCTTAAATCAATATGATTTTAACTTCTCTAAATTTGCTTCAAAATTTTATTTGCTTTATTTTAGTCTCACTGCATGTTAAAACTTCATAAATTAAGGTTCTGCCCAATAACTTAATTAGCATTCTTATAAAAGTTTATTATATTAGCTTTATCTAAAACTTTGCTAATCAGATAATTTTAACTTCTATTAGATTATCTTTATTTTATTATAATTAATATTATATTATGTTCGCATATTTAACTTTACTTAATAAATCTAAAAACTACTTAATTAACTTTATCTAGTAAAGTTAATTTATAATATTTTGAAAATTAAAAATTATTAGTAGCTTAAATATAATCTTAATATAACTAATTTTATTTATTAGTTTATTAACTTTAATATTTTTATCTCTAAGAAATAAATTATTACTACCAACTCATTATTTCAAGTTAATTTCCTAATGAGAACTATATTTAATTTAAAATTTAACAATTTTTATTAAGAAGCAACTTTACGTTATAGAGATATGCAGATTAAATAAATGTTCCTAGAAAATCTCGAAGGAATTTATAAATTTGCTAAAATTAGCTATATTAAACTTAGCAAGTAATATAGGGAAAAATAATGCTAATCTTTAATTTATGAACTGATTCTTATAGTTTTTAAATATTATTTACATTTGCAATATTACCCTTTGAAAAGTTATCTCAGTTATGAATGAAGAAAAAACATGTTTAAGCATGTCCTTAAATTTTTTTACAATGTGGATTTACTTATAATACTTTCTGATAGATTTCTAGGTAGAAATTTGTAGAGAATAGCAATATAAAACTAAATCTACTTAAACTAGCAAATTACTTCTTTTATAATTAGAAATAGACCTTCAAATTAAAAATGTTCATAAGAATTTACTAGAAAAAGAAATTAAATATTTAAAAAGGTATATCAAGTAAACAGAGTCGTACTTAGAATAAAATGAAAGCTTTAGGAGCGATGAAGAAAAGCAATAAGTGTAAAAAATGAAATGAGAATAACATTTTGCATTAATAAACTTAAAATTATATAAATAGAAGTATCTGAATTAAATCAGAAGCTTCATATAATAAAAATTTTATTAAAATGAACTAATTTATGAATTTTACAGTTTTAGGTTTATTTAATTATTACTAAAGGCTTTTCTATTAAAAAATTTAATTTAAAATAAATTTAGTAAGAAATGTACTAATTTTAATTTATTTTATTACATCTTATGGCTTCATTAGATTCTTGTTCTTACTAACACTAAATATAAAATCCTTATTCTTCTTTTATAGAACACTCTTCTAAGATTTTTTAGTTCATATTTAAAGAAATTCAATAATAATTCTTTAAATATAAGTTGAGCTAAATGAATTATTTCACACTTTAATATTTTTATTGTTCTAATGTTATCTAGTAATTATCTTCATAAAGTCGATTAATTTAAAGTATTCATTTTTTATAATGCAACAAAATAAAATTAATAAGAGTTATGAATCAAAAAATAGAAAAATTTTGATATAAGATGTTTGGTTACAATTTTTTTTTTAGTTTTTAGAATTTACTCTATTATAATAAAATTATAGTTTCTTGTATACAATTTTTATTAACTTTTTTAATAATAATAATAATAATAATAATAATAATAATATACTTAATTAAAGTGTTTGTGGCTTTGAGGTATTTCAACCTCATTTCCACTGACATCCAGTGATCGCTCCTGGATGCTTAAAATAAAAGTTCGGGCCATCTAGTTTTTTCGGAGTTCTGGAACTCGAATGGAAAATTCTTCTTTTATAAATTCTTCCTTCTATCGTCACGTAAATTCTTGCTAATTCTCTTCAGATTTCTTCGCTGTTTCTCTTCATCTTTTTCTTGTATATCTTGCAGCTCTTGAATCTATGTAATCTTGATTAGCACAGGTAACATCTCTTGAGAATCCTTCTAATATTGTATGGTTCTTTTTACCAATCGTCTTTTACTTCCATTTTTATTTCTTAGATTAGAGGCTCTATTCTTTTTTGTCCAAGTTGATATACTTCGATTTCTTATTTGTTTAATCTTTCTTCAGTATTTTAACTTTTTTCTAATCATTTTTTGTTTTCTTATCTTAATATTTTTACTTCTTCTTACAGAATATGCACAGATTTCAAAAGATTTTCAATTAATAATTATTCTTCATTTGTCTGTTTTTGCATCGTTTTTGGATTCTCTTATTTCTTTAAGTTACTTGGTCTAGGTTTAGGAAGAAAGTATATTTTATTAGTTTTATTCTGTTTATGCTTATTTAAGTTCTTATTTTATTTAAGATTGTCTTAAATTTCAACTATTGGAGGTTATTAAGATTAAGAAGATTATTATTTTATCTAAGAAGACGTGATGGATGAAGAATTAGAAGTCTCTGGTTTTTGCTCCTTTATCTATGGAGCTTACAAAAAACCCTTCTTGAAACTTTCGCCTTTTTTTTATTTTTATTAACTTGTTTAAAATAGCTTTTGTATTTTTATTAATATTTATAATCGAAAAGATGGTGGGAGCTGAGAATGACCCTCGTGAATAAACTTTCTGGTTTTATGGGTAGGAACAAGTTCCTTTCCTGTTGCTGAGAAAGTCCCTGGTCAGAGTCATTTTCCGAAGGGAACGCTGTCTTTGAGATTATCTGCTCTTGGTAGGGACTTGAAGCCTGGCTGCTCATAGCGATGGAGCTCCCTAGCAAATGTGCCTGGAGCACAACAGAATATCCCCGTTATCCCATAAAAAGAGAGCGTCGAGTTGTGCAATCGGAAAGGAGTTTCTGGTCCAAAAACTTTTTTAGTTGAAATTAATTAATTTTTATTAATATTTTATTTTGTTATTTATTACATTTTTATCTACATATCTTGATTTTACAATTTTAAATAGTTTATTCGATTTCTTATTAAATATTTTTTATTTTAATTTTTTGTTATATGATGCTAAGAGTTTTGATTTTAAATTTATTAATTTAATAATTACTTTAAATGAAGGATTTAAAATATCTTTTTTATTTATATGAATAAATTAAAGTAGCTTAATATTAATAAATTATTATTTATTTTTATTTTTTATAATGCTTTATAATCTTTTATTTAGATACTTTTGTTTACTATAAAATTTTTTAAAAGCAAATAATTTAATAATTAAGCTTATTATTTATTAATTAATATATGTCTTCATTAGTTATAAACAATATAATTCAATCTTTTTATTTTATTTTACATTAATTATATAGGAAATGCAGAACAATTACCTTATTCTATTGTTTATCCTGAAATTTTTTTAAACTTATATATTTATCTTATAAAATGATTTATTCTGATGCAAATAAAACATATTCTATATGTTTTTGAAAATCCTTACTAATAATTACATAAATTCGTTTATTTAATATAAACTTATATTGGTGAATTAAAATATTTCACAGAATGCTTAAATCAAAAAATTTTAATTGCTGAAAACTGATAAAACTTAAACGGATGAAGTAAAAGACACAAAGAAAATAAGAGTGTAATGAAATTTAAGGCATAATTAAAAATAAAAAAACATAATAAAAAAAATGGCAGAAGCATTATTTTTATCTATATGATTATATCTCTAATTTTAGAGAGATTCTTACTTGGATCCAATATCTTGAAGGAAGTGATGTCTGAAGACTATCTGAACTTGGTAAGTGTTTTAAGTCTATTATTTTCGAATCTGGATTCATTACTCAATGTTTTTTCTGTTTAAAAAAGTAGATTAGAAGAATATCTGCCATTAAAAATTCCGTTCGGAGAAAACAGTAAGATGAGAGTTACTTTTCTTAAACATTCAAAATTAATAATTGTAAAAAAATTTCGCAAACATTTTTTTTAATGAAAGTATCTCTTAAGTTAAAAGTTTTAAAAACTCTTTTTTAAATCTAAATTTAAAATTAATAAGAATCTTTTATTATTTTATGAGATTAAATTTCAGCAGAATTAGTTCAAATTAAAAATAATCATCATTATTTTCCTTTGTATTATAGATTAAAATTAATAATTTTTTTAGTAGAATTAGAAAAAAATTTAGTTATTATTAAAATAAATTCTAAAATTGTGAAAAGAATATTAAGGTTAACTAAAATTTAATTATAAATCTATCAGTTCATATTATCATGCACTAAGCATAAATAAAAAAAACTGCTGTAAAACTTTATATTTGCTAATAAATAGATTCTAACTAAATATACTAAGATTATTTTTAGAATGTCTTAATATCAAAAAAAAAAAAATATATATTCTATTAAAAATATACTTTTTCATTATTAAAAATAAAAGTTGTAATTTTTAATTTGTAAATGAATAAGCAACTTTTAAAGAGCTAGACTGAAAGGTTTTATTTTCTTTACTATTTAATTTAATTTATTTCTCTCATCTAATTATATAATATTTTATAATTAATTAATTTTTAGAAGAGCTATAATTTATTTTTAACTATTTTTAATTCATAAATATGTATGAAACTTTTATCTTTTTCTTATTATTAGATTTATTATCCTTATCTATATATTAAAAAAATAATAAACTATTATTTGAAAAATAAATAAATATTGCATAGCATCAGTTTAATAAGCAAATATTGTTATTAAAACTTAGAGATATAAAATAAAAAATATATATTAAATTAAAATCTTTTTTACATTATTAAAAATATCCTAAAATATTTACTTTTTTAATATATATCTATCTTAAATAATTTTTATATTCCTAATCTATCTATTATATCTTATCTAAAAACTTTTACTCCAAATTATTTACTTTAATAAGAAAAATAAACTTAAAAATTTGATTTAAAATTAAAAAAAAATTTAGTCCGTCAGAAAAAATCTTCTATAGTATAAAACGCTGAGCAAAGACAAATTTTTTGTTTTAACAAAATCTTATTACTCAAAAATATAGAAATTAAAAATTAAAAATTAAAAAAATAAAGAAACATTAAAAAAATAAAATTATTTTAAAATTAAAATACTAAACAATTCTCTTTAGACAAAATTAAACATTGCCTTTAACTTCACTCCCTTTCCACCTTATTAATAATTTTTATAATTAACATTTCACTTAAAAATATTATAATATCTCTTACACACCTTTAAATAATTTAACTTTTCGCTTTCTAAAAATAAAATACTTTAAACTATAATAAGCTTTAACCATAAATATTTTTATTTAAATCAAAAACAACTTTTACCCTATCCTTCTAACAAAAATAATTTTTATACTTAAAACATGCTTATATCAAATTGTCTTTTTATTTAAAGAAAATATTTACCTCACTACCATTAATAAAATTAAGAAATTTTTTCATTCATTAATTATACATATTATTCCCATAATATACCCATATTATACTAAATAATAATAATATTAAACAAACTTATTTAAAAATAAAACTAAATTCAAATACTTATATCTTATAACATACTATAACTCATATTAAACTACATATCATTCAACACTTTATAATAAAATTTTATCATCACACCTTTTAACATCACCCAAGCACATTACACACAGAAAAAATAAACTTTTTTACTCACACAAATTCACACACTATTCACACACACTATTCACATACTATTCACATGCTATTCACACAATATTAAAAAACATTATTCACATAATATTTAAATTTGTAAATAAAACAAATAAACAACTTTCACCTAAAACTATCTCTTTTAATTGAAACATATAACATTAATAATAAAATATAAACACCGATATCCATTAAGCCATAAACTTAAATGAATATTAGTTAATAAATTAAAAAAATTAAAAAATATACTCATAAACCACTTCTTAAATTAGTAAATAAAAAATACATAACTATATTATTAATACACTTTAGTAACTTATTTATAATCATCAATAGAATTTATAACAACTCGTTAATATAAACAATATGTCATGAAAAATTTATATAAAAACCTTAAATATTCAAAGAAAGAAGATATACAAAATTTATATATACATTCTATATACATCAGGTATATTTATATATATAAATACATATCAAAATTTATAAAATACTACTTTTATATTAATACAAAAAATATAAATTTTTAAATTAAGAAGAAGTCTAAATAAAGTATTTAAAGTCAATCATTCTTCATTAAATAACTATAACTAGTTATATTGATACTCACGTCCTATTTGAAAATGATAAAAGGGCGCTCACCCCCTAATTTAATACATTAAAAAAACTAACATTCTATATAACAATTATAAAAGATTTACCACCTATTTTTAAAGATAATTCTAAAATAAAGTTACGATCTAAGAAAATAGAAAAGAGAAACAATAAATAAACCTTACATACTATAACAATAATAAAAATTAAGAATATTAAATTAACTTACCTAAGTTAAGAATATTAAATTAACTTACCTAAGTTAAGAATATTAAATTAGCTTACCTAAGTTAAGAATATTAAATTAACTTACCTAAGTTAAGAATATTAAATTAGCTTACCTAAGTTAAGAATATTAAATTAACTTACCTAAGTTAAGAATATTAAATTAACTTACCTAAGTTAAGAATATTAAATTAACTTACCTAAGTTAAGAATATTAAATTAGCTTACCTAAGTTAAGAATATTAAATTAACTTACCTAAGTTAAGAATATTAAATTAGCTTACCTAAGTTAAGAATATTAAATTAACTTACCTAAGTTAAGAATATTAAATTAACTTACCTAAGTTAAGAATATTAAATTAACTTACCTAAGTTAAGAATATTAAATTAACTTACCTAAGTTAAGAATATTAAATTAACTTACCTAAGTTAAGAATATTAAATTAACTTACCTAAGTTAAGAATATTAAATTAGCTTACCTAAGTTAAGAATATTAAATTAACTTACCTAAGTTAAGAATATTAAATTAACTTACCTAAGTTAAGAATATTAAATTAGCTTACCTAAGTTAAGAATATTAAATTAACTTACCTAAGTTAAGAATATTAAATTAACTTACCTAAGTTAAGAATATTAAATTAACTTACCTAAGTTAAGAATATTAAATTAACTTACCTAAGTTAAGAATATTAAATTAACTTACCTAAGTTAAGAATATTAAATTAACTTACCTAAGTTAAGAATATCAAATTAACTTACCTAAGTTAAGAATATTAAATTAACTTACCTAAGTTAAGAATATTAAATTAATCTACCTAAGTTAAGAATATTAAATTAACTTACCTAAGTTAAGAATATTAAATTAACTTACCTAAGTTAAGAATATTAAATTAACTTACCTAAGTTAAGAATATTAAATTAACTTACCTAAGTTAAGAATATCAAATTAACTTACCTAAGTTAAGAATATTAAATTAACTTACCTAAGTTAAGAATATTAAATTAATCTACCTAAGTTAAGAATATTAAATTAACTTACCTAAGTTAAGAATATTAAATTAACTTACCTAAGTTAAGAATATTAAATTAGCTTACCTAAGTTAAGAATATTAAATTAACTTACCTAAGTTAAGAATATTAAATTAACTTACCTAAGTTAAGAATATTAAATTAACTTACCTAAGTTAAGAATATTAAATTAGCTTACCTAAGTTAAGAATATTAAATTAACTTACCTAAGTTAAGAATATTAAATTAGCTTATCTAAGTTAAGAATATTAAATTAACTTACCTAAGTTAAGAATATTAAATTAACTTACCTAAGTTAAGAATATTAAATTAGCTTACCTAAGTTAAGAATATTAAATTAACTTACCTAAGTTAAGAATATTAAATTAGCTTACCTAAGTTAAGAATATTAAATTAACTTACCTAAGTTAAGAATATTAAATTAGCTTACCTAAGTTAAGAATATTAAATTAACTTACCTAAGTTAAGAATATTAAATTAGCTTACCTAAGTTAAGAATATTAAATTAACTTACCTAAGTTAAGAATATTAAATTAGCTTACCTAAGTTAAGAATATTAAATTAACTTACCTAAGTTAAGAATATTAAATTAGCTTACCTAAGTTAAGAATATTAAATTAACTTACCTAAGTTAAGAATATTAAATTAACTTACCTAAGTTAAGAATATTAAATTAGCTTACCTAAGTTAAGAATATTAAATTAACTTACCTAAGTTAAGAATATTAAATTAGCTTACCTAAGTTAAGAATATTAAATTAACTTACCTAAGTTAAGAATATTAAATTAGCTTACCTAAGTTAAGAATATTAAATTAACTTACCTAAGTTAAGAATATTAAATTAGCTTACCTAAGTTAAGAATATTAAATTAACTTACCTAAGTTAAGAATATTAAATTAGCTTACCTAAGTTAAGAATATTAAATTAACTTACCTAAGTTAAGAATATTAAATTAACTTACCTAAGTTAAGAATATTAAATTAACTTACCTAAGTTAAGAATATTAAATTAACTTACCTAAGTTAAGAATATTAAATTAACTTACCTAAGTTAAGAATATTAAATTAACTTACCTAAGTTAAGAATATTAAATTAGCTTACCTAAGTTAAGAATATTAAATTAACTTACCTAAGTTAAGAATATTAAATTAACTTACCTAAGTTAAGAATATTAAATTAGCTTACCTAAGTTAAGAATATTAAATTAACTTACCTAAGTTAAGAATATTAAATTAACTTACCTAAGTTAAGAATATTAAATTAACTTACCTAAGTTAAGAATATTAAATTAACTTACCTAAGTTAAGAATATTAAATTAACTTACCTAAGTTAAGAATATTAAATTAACTTACCTAAGTTAAGAATATTAAATTAACTTACCTAAGTTAAGAATATTAAATTAACTTACCTAAGTTAAGAATATTAAATTAACTTACCTAAGTTAAGAATATTAAATTAGCTTACCTAAGTTAAGAATATTAAATTAACTTACCTAAGTTAAGAATATTAAATTAACTTACCTAAGTTAAGAATATTAAATTAACTTACCTAAGTTAAGAATATTAAATTAACTTACCTAAGTTAAGAATATTAAATTAGCTTACCTAAGTTAAGAATATTAAATTAATCTACCTAAGTTAAGAATATTAAATTAACTTACCTAAGTTAAGAATATTAAATTAGCTTACCTAAGTTAAGAATATTAAATTAACTTACCTAAGTTAAGAATATTAAATTAGCTTACCTAAGTTAAGAATATTAAATTAACTTACCTAAGTTAAGAATATTAAATTAGCTTACCTAATTTAAGAATATTAAATTAACTTACCTAAGTTAAGAATATTAAATTAGCTTACCTAAGTTAAGAATATTAAATTAACTTACCTAAGTTAAGAATATTAAATTAACTTACCTAAGTTAAGAATATTAAATTAGCTTACCTAAGTTAAGAATATTAAATTAACTTACCTAAGTTAAGAATATTAAATTAACTTACCTAAGTTAAGAATATTAAATTAACTTACCTAAGTTAAGAATATTAAATTAACTTACCTAAGTTAAGAATATTAAATTAGCTTACCTAAGTTAAGAATATTAAATTAATCTACCTAAGTTAAGAATATTAAATTAACTTACCTAAGTTAAGAATATTAAATTAACTTACCTAAGTTAAGAATATTAAATTAACTTACCTAAGTTAAGAATATTAAATTAACTTACCTAAGTTAAGAATATTAAATTAACTTACCTAAGTTAAGAATATTAAATTAACTTACCTAAGTTAAGAATATTAAATTAGCTTACCTAAGTTAAGAATATTAAATTAACTTACCTAAGTTAAGAATATTAAATTAACTTACCTAAGTTAAGAATATTAAATTAGCTTACCTAAGTTAAGAATATTAAATTAACTTACCTAAGTTAAGAATATTAAATTAACTTACCTAAGTTAAGAATATTAAATTAGCTTACCTAAGTTAAGAATATTAAATTAACTTACCTAAGTTAAGAATATTAAATTAACTTACCTAAGTTAAGAATATTAAATTAACTTACCTAAGTTAAGAATATTAAATTAACTTACCTAAGTTAAGAATATTAAATTAATCTACCTAAGTTAAGAATATTAAATTAACTTACCTAAGTTAAGAATATTAAATTAACTTACCTAAGTTAAGAATATTAAATTAACTTACCTAAGTTAAGAATATTAAATTAGCTTACCTAAGTTAAGAATATTAAATTAACTTACCTAAGTTAAGAATATTAAATTAACTTACCTAAGTTAAGAATATTAAATTAACTTACCTAAGTTAAGAATATTAAATTAACTTACCTAAGTTAAGAATATTAAATTAGCTTACCTAAGTTAAGAATATTAAATTAACTTACCTAAGTTAAGAATATTAAATTAACTTACCTAAGTTAAGAATATTAAATTAACTTACCTAAGTTAAGAATATTAAATTAACTTACCTAAGTTAAGAATATTAAATTAGCTTACCTAAGTTAAGAATATTAAATTAGCTTACCTAAGTTAAGAATATTAAATTAACTTACCTAAGTTAAGAATATTAAATTAACTTACCTAAGTTAAGAATATTAAATTAACTTACCTAAGTTAAGAATATTAAATTAGCTTACCTAAGTTAAGAATATTAAATTAACTTACCTAAGTAAAGAATATTAAATTAACTTACCTAAGTTAAGAATATTAAATTAGCTTACCTAAGTTAAGAATATTAAATTAACTTACCTAAGTTAAGAATATTAAATTAACTTACCTAAGTTAAGAATATTAAATTAACTTACCTAAGTTAAGAATATTAAATTAGCTTACCTAAGTTAAGAATATTAAATTAACTTACCTAAGTTAAGAATATTAAATTAACTTACCTAAGTTAAGAATATTAAATTAACTTACCTAAGTTAAGAATATAAAAATCATTACGCCCTATAAGTTAAGAATATTAAATTAGCTTACCTAAGTTAAGAATATTAAATTAACTTACCTAAGTTAAGAATATCAAATTAACTTACCTAAGTTAAGAATATTAAATTAACTTACCTAAGTAAAGAATATTAAATTAACTTACCTAAGTTAAGAATATCAAATTAACTTACCTAAGTTAAGAATATTAAATTAACTTACCTAAGTTAAGAATATTAAATTAACTTACCTAAGTTAAGAATATTAAATTAACTTACCTAAGTTAAGAATATTAAATTAACTTACCTAAGTTAAGAATATTAAATTAATCTACCTAAGTTAAGAATATTAAATTAACTTACCTAAGTTAAGAATATCAAATTAACTTACCTAAGTTAAGAATATTAAATTAACTTACCTAAGTTAAGAATATTAAATTAACTTACCTAAGTTAAGAATATTAAATTAACTTACCTAAGTTAAGAATATTAAATTAACTTACCTAAGTTAAGAATATCAAATTAACTTACCTAAGTTAAGAATATTAAATTAACTTACCTAAGTTAAGAATATTAAATTAACTTACCTAAGTTAAGAATATCAAATTAACTTACCTAAGTTAAGAATATTAAATTAACTTACCTAAGTTAAGAATATTAAATTAACTTACCTAAGTTAATAGTATTAAAATCATTACGCCCTATAAGTTAAGAATATTAAATTAACTTACCTAAGTTAAGAATATTAAATTAACTTACCTAAGTTAATAGTATTAAAATCATTACGCCCTATAAGTTAAGAATATTAAATTAACTTACCTAAGTTAAGAATATTAAATTAACTTACCTAAGTTAAGAATATTAAATTAACTTACCTAAGTTAAGAATATTAAATTAACTTACCTAAGTTAATAGTATTAAAATCATTACGCCCTATAAGTTAAGAATATTAAATTAACTTACCTAAGTTAAGAATATCAAATTAACTTACCTAAGTTAAGAATATTAAATTAACTTACCTAAGTAAAGAATATTAAATTAACTTACCTAAGTTAAGAATATCAAATTAACTTACCTAAGTTAAGAATATTAAATTAACTTACCTAAGTTAAGAATATTAAATTAACTTACCTAAGTTAAGAATATTAAATTAGCTTACCTAAGTTAAGAATATTAAATTAACTTACCTAAGTTAAGAATATTAAATTAACTTACCTAAGTTAAGAATATTAAATTAACTTACCTAAGTTAAGAATATTAAATTAACTTACCTAAGTTAAGAATATTAAATTAACTTACCTAAGTTAAGAATATCAAATTAACTTACCTAAGTTAAGAATATTAAATTAACTTACCTAAGTTAAGAATATTAAATTAGCTTACCTAAGTTAAGAATATTAAATTAACTTACCTAAGTTAAGAATATTAATATCATTACGCCCTATAAGTTAAGAATATTAAATTAACTTACCTAAGTTAAGAATATTAAATTAACTTACCTAAGTTAAGAATATTAAATTAACTTACCTAAGTTAAGAATATTAAATTAGCTTACCTAAGTTAAGAATATTAAATTAACTTACCTAAGTTAAGAATATTAAATTAACTTACCTAAGTTAAGAATATTAAATTAACTTACCTAAGTTAAGAATATTAAATTAACTTACCTAAGTTAAGAATATTAAATTAACTTACCTAAGTTAAGAATATTAAATTAGCTTACCTAAGTTAAGAATATTAAATTAACTTACCTAAGTTAAGAATATTAAATTAGCTTACCTAAGTTAAGAATATTAAATTAACTTACCTAAGTTAAGAATATTAAATTAACTTACCTAAGTTAAGAATATTAAATTAACTTACCTAAGTTAAGAATATTAAATTAACTTACCTAAGTTAAGAATATTAAATTAACTTACCTAAGTTAAGAATATTAAATTAACTTACCTAAGTTAAGAATATTAAATTAACTTACCTAAGTTAAGAATATTAAATTAGCTTACCTAAGTTAAGAATATTAAATTAGCTTACCTAAGTTAAGAATATTAAATTAACTTACCTAAGTTAAGAATATTAAATTAACTTACCTAAGTTAAGAATATTAAATTAACTTACCTAAGTTAAGAATATTAAATTAACTTACTTAAGTTAAGAATATTAAATTAACTTACCTAAGTTAAGAATATTAAATTAACTTACCTAAGTTAAGAATATTAAATTAACTTACCTAAGTTAAGAATATTAAATTAACTTACCTAAGTTAAGAATATTAAATTAGCTTACCTAAGTTAAGAATATTAAATTAACTTACCTAAGTTAAGAATATTAAATTAGCTTACCTAAGTTAAGAATATTAAATTAACTTACCTAAGTTAAGAATATTAAATTAACTTACCTAAGTTAAGAATATTAAATTAACTTACCTAAGTTAAGAATATCAAATTAACTTACCTAAGTTAAGAATATTAAATTAACTTACCTAAGTTAAGAATATTAAATTAACTTACCTAAGTTAAGAATATTAAATTAGCTTACCTAAGTTAAGAATATTAAATTAACTTACCTAAGTAAAGAATATTAAATTAACTTACCTAAGTTAATAGTATTAAAATCATTACGCCCTATAAGTTAAGAATATTAAATTAACTTACCTAAGTTAAGAATATTAAATTAACTTACCTAAGTTAAGAATATTAAATTAACTTACCTAAGTTAAGAATATTAAATTAGCTTACCTAAGTTAAGAATATTAAATTAACTTACCTAAGTTAAGAATATTAAATTAACTTACCTAAGTTAAGAATATTAAATTAACTTACAGTCTTAAGTTAAGAATATTAAATTAACTTACCTAAGTTAAGAATATTAAATTAGCTTACCTAAGTTAAGAATATTAAATTAACTTGCCAACTATATGTTAAGAATATTTAATTAACTTACCTAAGTTAAGAATGTTAAATAATCATACCTTATTTAAGTAATTATTAATAATTTACTCTCTGTAATAAAAATATGTTTCTAAATATTTCTTACTTCCTAAATTTTTAAAACATTAAATTTTTTATTTACTTTCCTCTTTAGATTTTTAAACGCTCACCACCTATTTTTTTATGATTATAGCTTACTCAATACCATTTTAAGACTCTCTCCATTCACTATTTAATTTTAAGCTATCGTATAAGAGTTATTCAAGATTTAACCGTTCTTTAACAATTCTAAATGGAGTGAGTCTAATCTTTTATTTTATTCTATCTATTTCTTTATCTATGCGATTGTAATATCTTATTTGACCACGAACTTCAATGTCTTATTGTTAGGCGATACTATTGTTATAGATATATCTAAACTTAACTAAGGCTTTTATTAAGTCATAACTTAAATATTTGATTATTGATAACCTTATTATTATTAGACAGACTATTATTAAGACAATAATTAAGGTTGTTATTAAGTCTATTATAAAGATATCTAAGGCTACTAAGACTATTGAGACTACTAAAGCTATTTCTAAGGTCGTTGAGGCTACTAAAGCTGCTAAAGCAACTAAAGCTATTAAGGTATAACTTAAATTTATTATTACTACTAGACCTATTCAATAGACTAACATATGAACTAGATAGGCTATATAGACTATTAACATGACTATTTAGGAGGCTAAAGCTTTTAAATCCAAATGCTTTATATCTAACTCAACTATTTCGCAAGACTCTTATTCTCCTCATTTTATTTTTTTATTTAACTTTCTAATGCTCCTTTCTCCTATTAGCTAACCTAAGCTTGATAATTCAACTATTATAACTAAACTTAGTATTATCCATTAACCTTAGTTACTTAAATAAAAGAACTCTTAACATTCTCTAAGTCCTCAAATACCCTTGTCGATACCTAAGACAACTATTACATGGCTCTTTAAGCTTCAGAAACTAAGGATGATATTCTCTAACTCAATTATGGATTGTCGTAACTTAACTACTGAGAATTTCCTTACTGATTCTTATTTATTTGACTCTACTAGATTCTTAGAAGATTTAACTACTACTTGATAACCTTAGCTGATTATTTTAAGTCCTTTTATACAGCTAAACTGTCCTTGAAGACGAATAAATTGATATGCTAAATCAACTACTAGATGAAAGTAAATTGCTACTTAACTAACTAAATACGAACTGATTTTACTGAAGCCTATTAACCTTCTAGTAATGATATGCTATCGAGCAACCCCTTTGACTCCAAATACTTCAACAACTGCGTATCCTCTTGTAACTTTACGGGATGTATCTTATGAGGCAGTTAACATGATTACTAAACACATCTAATGGTCATAGTGCTTTAATACTAATCAGATGCACAAGTGAAACAGATGTTATGGGTACATGGGAGAACCATAGGTACTTTCATCTAGCTCTCGAAATCTCCTTAACACGATTAACATCTAATGTTTTATGACATTTCTTTTATTATTATTATGAAAATTCTACCCTTGATGCAGTAACAATTAATCACGGAAATTTAGTTTTTTTAACAGAATAAAAAAAAAAATAAATATTATACTTAAGCATTGAATAATCTTAAATATTATAAAATAAATATAAAATAAACTAATATTAATTTATAATATTTAAGATTATTAAACTATAATTATCAAAAGTAAAAACATTTATTATATATAAAATTAAATTAACAGAACATAAATTTTAACTTTATAAAGTTATTATTAAAAATAAATAATTAAAATAGTAACTATAATAAAACTAAATTTAACTGTAATAATACAGTTTATTTAAACTAGAAATGTAAATAAGTTTAAATCATTTTTTACTATTATAATTATTAAATTAACTAATTTATATAAAATTAATAAATATAAATTTATACTTAATTTTAATATTCAAATTAAATAAATAAATATATATCAAAATAAATCTTAACTATAATAACAATAATTAATCAACTTTAAAATATATATTTAATTAATTTTATACTACTTTAAATTACCATCAATATTATAAACTATTTATTATTCTCATTTATGATAATTAAATTACTATTTTTACTATATATAATAATATCACTAATATTTTTATATATTACCTATATTTTCAATAATAAAGTCTATATTTATAAACTAAATTAATTAATTTAGAACTTTTTAATTTATAAATATTATAATGGTTTATCATTTTTTATTTATTTATATATTTATATATTTATATATTTAAAACTTTAATTAAGCCGGAAGCCACACAGTTATTTTAATTATTAATCATTTAAAGCTTACTAAGATCATTATTAAATTTATTAATTATAAGCTAGTATTCATCAGATATTAATTCTTATTCTTTCTTGTCTTGGACATTTCCAATCACAAATGTAAAGGGCTCTTACAAATATAACATCCCCTTTCTTTACATGAAATATAATTTCTTTACATTTCCATACATTCCTTTTGAAGTCTGCTTCAAGTTTTCTACAATTAATTGGAATCTTGAATTTAATTTAACTCAATTTTTCTAGACTTATATTTTTTCATTATTCAATTATCATTCTCTAATTCTGCCATTCGTTCATAAACTCCAGCTTAAGCTCTTCAGTCTACCATATGAACTTCATCTTCTTGATTTATGAGGTCTTTACTTATTTCTAGTTTTTCTTCCTACTATGAATATAAGTTCTCTTCTATTTTTAGTAGTCTTTTATAAGTTTATTTAGAGTATATTTGCTCTATTTAAATATTATAAAATGTTAATAATTAAACCTTTATTAGCTAAAATGTTGGCTGAGTCAACAAAGTTCCTGAACGTGGATCATTTATGCAAAGTCCCTTAAATGGATTCGCATGAGAAACTCAATTCTTAATGTAAAGTACAGATTGCTTTGATTTGGAAGCAAATTACACTTTATAATATCAATTTTTCTATCTAACAGGAACAGGGGAAGAACTACCGCTTGGTGTTAAAAGTGAGTGATCAGGGCAAAATTTTAAGTTGCCTTAGTTTGCTAACTACACCGACTAAAGTTTAGTAGTAGGTGTAAGTATATGCGACTAGTTTGAAAGTTGTACTAAAATTTATTAAAATATCAAGGTGTATAAGACAATTTGAGATACAAATCTTGAAATTAAAAAAAATATAAAATAGAGTCTTTAATTCTAGCCTAGAGAAAAATAACTTCTTGTATGACCTAGCTATTAAAATGAGTTAAAGCTCTTAGACATTTGTTAAGCAGAACTTAATGAATTTATTGGATTTGCTGTCTTCTAATGCAAACACACTAGATAAATAGAGAATTGCAATCGAGAGCTTTTACTTATCTTGCTAGATGATTAAGCCTGAAGATATTCTAACTACTTAGAAAAATGTCTAGATTGAAATGAAAATAAGAGCTTAAATTTGATAAGTAAGAAACTATCTTAGAAATTTATGATTCTCTATAGTTCAAATAAAGTTAATTAAACAAAAGAAAGATAATAGATAATTAACCAATTTAGGAAGAAAGAGAAAATACTTAAAGATCTTTAAGATAACAAAACTAATCGAAAGAATAGTTTGAAGCAACATTTTGGTAAATAATATAGAAGTCTTCTTTGCTATTTGCGATGTCTAAAATCTAACTATCAAAAGAAAATTTTTTCAGATATTTATGGCTACGCTAAAACTTAAATTTGTCAATTGACTATACTGGATCAACCTATCTTTACTTCGAAGATTAAGTTCAAAATTTTTTACTTTTGCAGTCAGTTGACAACACTTCTCTATACTAGCAAGCTTTAATAATCCTTGAGAAAACATTTAATCTGAAGTAAATTATTTAGGCATAGAGATATACAAAGGCTGATAAATATATGATAATGATTCTTGATTAAGGTTAAATAATCCCTTGAAGGAGTCAGTTTCAATTTAGTATACACTCTATTTTTAAGAAACCAATATCGAAGTTTATGCATGCTAGATGTGAGATTCAGATCAAGAAATCTGAATTAATGAGTTAAATTGTCTTATATAGGGAACATTAATCATTAATCATTTAAATAACTGTTTATTTCGGCTTAATTGAAGTTTTAAATGTATAATATTTCCGATCTGCATGTTTGTTCCTTGTATTACTCTTTTTCCTTGATTTCTCTCTTTTGAATAATCTGAGTTTATCATTTTTTTTTGATTTTCCCATTTCCCAATGGGAAAAATTCCGTTGCTCGCTACTTCAGTTGCTGTTAGTTAATATTTCTCTAGATATTCAATTTTAGTTATTTCTATTGGGGACATTTCTGTCATAAGAGTCAAGTGCTGTTGCAGGTTTAGCCTCTTTTTCTTGCTCTAGGAAATGTCTTTTCTTGTTTCTCTATTTCCATTGGAGTTCTTTATGAAGGTTTCTACAGATTTTCTTCTATTAATTTGAGTTTTGAATCTAACTTTACTCAGTTTTTCTCGTCTTGCTCTTGCATTACTCGAATATCATTCAGTAAACTTGCCATTTACTCATAAACTACGACTTTAACTCTTCGGTCTACCATATGGACTTCACCATCATCTTCATGATTTATCAAATCCTGACTTAATACAAACATCTCTTCCTTCTGGGAGTTTAATTCCTCTTCGAGTTTTTTTATGTTTCTAATATGTTTATGAATCAGCTGTTTCATCTACTAAGAGTCCATTTATTCTATTTTAGTATTGTCTAAATTATAGGAAATAGGATCTATATTGAATTATCGTGCTTTACCTTCTTCGTTTATTTTTTATTTTTTTGTTATTATTTTTGATCAGTTGAATGGTCTCTTTTTTTCAGTTTTCAATGGAGGTGTTGAGAGCTATGTTAACTTTTCTGTTCTGGATTTATTATCTCAGTTCTTAATTGTCCTTTGATGAAAGAGATCCGCTTTATTTTAATTTGTAAGTAAGTATTTTTTATAAGCTCTTCTAATCTGTTAGATAGTTCTGATTATTTTTATTAAGAAGAGCGTTAAGTTGAAGAAGACGTGGTGAGAATATGTGCTTCTGGTTTTCTCTCCTGTTCTGAGGAGTGGTAAAAAACCCTTCTTGCAGCCAGCCATTTTATATTATATTTAACATTCTTATATAATTTTATTATATTTGCTTTATCTAAAACTTTACTAGTCAGAAAATTTTAACTTTTATTAAATAATCTTTATTTTATTATAAATAAGGTTAGATTATGTTCATATATTTAACTTTACTTAATAAAATTTAAGCTGCTTAAATCACTTTATCTTGTAAAGCTCATTCTATAAGTTTTTGAAAATTAAGAATTATTAGTAACTTAAATACAATCTTAATATATCTAATTCTAGAATTAAAAAAAGTAAAATTAAGTCTTAAAATCTTGTTCCCGGCTTTTTCTTGAGCAAAGAAGAGAAAAAAGCTCTAGAGAAAAAGTAGGCATAAAAAAAGTATCAAGAGTCTTCTTCTCCCCACTTATAAAACTAATAAAGAACCTAATAACTATAATAAACACCTCCTAAAGTAATAAAAAGAAAGGAATCTAGTATAATAACAGGAAAAGAACTTCCATCAAAGATAATTAAAAAGGAAATCAATATTTAACAGTTAGTATTTGAAATATCCAATCTCTAGGAAGATATTAAAGTGCTTAAGCAGGAAAATTAAGAACTAAGAAACTTATTATCACTTGGATAAAATAACTTAGAGATTAGAATTATTAATTAAGAAAGGGAACTCCAAGCATATTGGAACATTTAAACTGAACATAGATAAGAAACAGCAAGGCTTGGAAATATCGTATAAAAACAAGAGTTGGAGTTTATTAAACAAAAGAATATTATTACAAACATAACTAATTAGACAAATTAGATGGAATTAGAATAAAAAGAGGTTATAAATCGAAAATCAATCAGGTAAGTAAGGAAGAAATGCTACTACTGTAATAGTAAGTGACATTTGTACAAGAATTGCTAAAAATTTTGGCGTAAAGAATAAGAAAAATACTAAAGGTTCTATTGCAACTAGCATGGGGGTATTTACAGAAGAAAATGATGTGAAGTACCTTTTGAAATAATAAGAACAAGAAATCAAAGAAACTGAGAAGACCTTAGTAAAGATAATTTCATTAGAAAGTCAAGAATGATGAGAAGTGTTGCTGAAAAAACAACTTATTTTAAACGGTGTCCAAATTGGCACTGTTGAACATTTTAACTTCATTATTTATATATATATCTAATTCTATTTATTAATTTATTAATTTATTAGCTTTAACATTTTTATCTCTAAGAAATAAATAATTACTACCAACTCATTATTTAAAGTTAATTTCCTACTTAGAACTATAAAGAAGATAAATTTTAACCACATTTTATTAAGAAGCAACTTTACGTTATAGAGATATGCAGATAAAATAAATGTTCCGAGAAAATCTCAAAGGAATTTATAAATTTCCTAAAATTAACTAAATTAAACTTAACAAGCAATATAGCAAAAAAATAATTTTAATCTTTAATTACCGAACTGATTCTTATAGTTTTTTAATATGATTTACATTTGCAATATTATCCTTTGAAAAGTTATCTCAGTTTTGAATGAAGAAAAAACATGTTTAAGTATGTCTTCAAATATTTCTACAATATAGAGTCACTCACAATACTTTCTGATAGATTTCTAGGTAGAAATTAGCAAATAATAACAATATAAAATTAAATCTACTTAAACTAGCAAATTAGTTTGTTTATAATTAGAAATAGACTTTTAAAGTAAAATTTTTCATAATAATTTACTAGAAAAATAAATTAAATATTTAGAAAAAGTATATCGATTTAAACATAATCATAGTTATTATCAAATGTTAGCTTTTGGAGAGATGATGAAAAGCAAGAAATGTAACAAATCAAATGAGAAAAAAATGTTTACATCAATAAACTTAAACTTATATAAATTAAAAGATTTGAATTAAATTGAAAGTTTCATATAATAAAAATTTGATTAAAGTGAATTAATTAATAAATTTTACAGTTTTAGGTTTATTTAATTATTATTAAAAACTTTTTCTTAAAAAATTTAATTTCAAATAAATTTAATAAGAAATATAGTAATATAAATTTATTTTATTACTACTTATGGTTTCATTAAATTCTTACTCTTACTTAAATAAATATAAAATCCTTATTCTTCTTTTATAGAACACTTCTCTAAGATTTTTTGTGCATATTTAAAGAAATTCAATATTAATTCTTTAAATATAAGTTGAGTTAAAGGAATTATTTCATACTTTACTTTTTTAATTTTCTAATACTATCTAATAATTATCTTCATAAGATATATGAATTTAAAGTCTTTTCTTTTTAAAGATTAATAAAATAAAATTTATAAGAGTTATAATCAAAAAATTACAAAATTTTGACATAAGATGTTAGATTACAATTTTTTTTGAGTTTTTATAATTTATGCTATTATAAGAGAAAAATTAAGTTTATAGTCTTAGAGAAGAGTTCCACGTTAACTTCTATTTGCTCCTGCTCTCTTTCCTAAGCTAAAGGATGTTTTAAGACTTCATTAGTCCGACTTCCTTGTTTCCCCCTCAAAAAATAGTTTTCCGTTTCGTTTCTTCTCCAGTTGTTATTCTCCTCGTTAAATCTTGAATTATAGAATTTCTTTCTGTAAATTTGTCCTGTCCTTGTTGGTCAGAAGCAGAAGAGTTATTCTAATATTTGTTTCTTATTGATTCTTTCGATTTCTGCCTTCTTTCAGGATTTTCTTCAGCAGTGATTCTTCGACATATGTTGTACCGGATCTTTCTACGATAGGAATATATCTTATTTGTCTCTTATTATTAATATTCCGTTTCGAATTCCATTGGAATACTTGATTATATTTGCTATTATTCTTATTTTCCTAAAGTTTCTTTATTTCGTATTAAATTTTATAAAATTGGAATTAAAACATTTGAGGAATTTCATTACATTTTTATCAATTTGTTCCAATTTAATTTCTATTTACGATTCGAATTTATCGATTACTTCTTCCAATGATGGAAATTAATGATATAGTGATTAAATCAATTCTTCGTACATTTTTTTCTAGTTTTTCTAACTTTATCTTTGTTATTTTAATTCGAATTAAATATTAGTAATTCGTTGTTACACAGATTATGCAAAAGCTTCCTTATATTCTATTTTTTAATATTATTGATGCTCTTATTCATTTATGTTAGATTATTATTCTTGTTTTTTTACAAAAGAGCCAAGAGAGGATTATTACTTAGGTGCCATTTTATATAATTCATAATAAAATTATAGTTACTTTTTATGCAATTTTTATTAACTTATTAAAATTAATTTTTTTATTTATTATTAATGTTTTATTTTGCTATTTATTAAAATTTTATCTACAGATCTTGACTCACAATTTTAAATAGTTTATTCGAATTCTTATTTAATATTTTTCTTTTTCTTTTTTTTGTTATATGATGTTAAGAGTTTTTTAAAGAGTTTTGATTTTAAATTTATTAATTTTATAGTTACTTTGAATGAAGGATTTAAAATTTATTTTTTATTTATATGAATAAACTAAAGTAGCTTGATATTATTATTTATTTTTATTCTTTTATAATCTTTTATAATCTTTTATTTTGATACTCTAAAACTTTTTAAAAGTTAATAATTTAATAATTAATCTTTTAAGATGTTTTTTAATATATGTCTACATTAGTTATAAGCAATGCAATTAAATCTTTAATTTTTCTGTTATATTATTTATATAGGAAATGTAGAACAATTACTTTATTCTATAGTTTTAGCCTGAAACTTTCGTTTCTGTTCTTAGTTTATATATTTATTTTTATAAAATGATTTATCCTTATTCAAATAAAACATATTCTATATGCTTTTGAAAATTGTACTAATAATTACATAAATTAACTTTATTTAATATAAACTTATATTAATTAATTAAAATATTTCACAGAATGCTAAAATTTATTTTTTTTAATTGCTGAAATTTGATAATACTTCAAATGATGAAGTAAAAGATGCGAAGACAATAAGAGTGATTTTGAGATTTGAGACATAATTAAAAAAATATATAAAAAGAATGGTAGAAGCATGATTTTTATCTATGCGATTATATCTCTAGCTTTAGAGAGATCCTTGCGGTGATCCAAGGTCTTGAAGGAAATTATATCTGAAGATTATGTGGATTTGATAAGTGCTTCAAGTCTATTATTTTCGAATTTAGATTCATTACTCAAGGTTTTTTCTGTTTAAAAAAAAGGATAGAAGAATATCCTGTCATTAAAAATTCCGTTCAGAGAAAACAGCAAGATGAGAACTACTTTTCTCAAACTTTCAAAATTAATAATTAAAAATTAAGCAAACATTTTTTTAATGAAAGTATCTCTTAAATTAAAAGTTTCAAAAACTCTTTTTTAAATCTAAATTTAAAATTAATAAGAATCTTTTATTATTTTATGAGGTTAAATTTCAGCAGAATTAGTTCTAACTTAAAAAATTCATCAATAATTACTTTTTTCTTATAGATTAAAATTAATAATTTTTTCTTAGTAGAATTAGAATAAAATTTAGTTATTTTTAAAATAAATTCTAAAATTGTGAAACAAATATTAAGGTTAACTAAAATTTAATTATAAATCTATTAGTTCATATTATCATGCACTAAGCATAAATAAAAAAAACTGCTGTAAAACTTTATATTTGCTAATAAATAGATTCTAACTAAATATACTAAGATTATTTTTAGAATGGCTTAATATCAAAATAAAAAAATAATAAACTATTATTTGAAAAATAAATAAATATTGCATAGCATCAGTTTAATAAGCAAATATTCTTATTAAAACTTAGAGATATAAAATAAAAAATATATATTAAATTAAAATCTTTTTTACATTATTAAAAAATATCATAAAATATTTACTTTTTTAATGTATATCTACCTTAACTAATTTTTATATTCCTAATCTATCTATTATATCTTATCTAAAAACTTTTTACTTCAAATTATTAACTTTAATAAGAAAAAAAAACTTAAAAATTAGATTCAAAATTTAAAAAAAAATTTTAGTCCGTCCAAAAAAATCTTCTATAGTATGAAACGATGAGAAAAACACATTTTTTGGTTTTAACAGAATCTTATTACTCAAAAATATAGAAATTAAAAATTAAAAAATAAAGAAACATTAAAAAATAAAATTATTTTAAAATTAAAATACTAAACAATTCTCTTTAGACAAAATTAAACATTGCCTTTAACTTCACTCCCTTTCCACCTTATTAATAATTTTTATAATTAACCTTTCACTTACAAATATTATAATATCTCTTACACACTTTTAAAATAATTTAACTTTTGGCTTTCTAAAAATAAAATACTTTAAACTATAATAAGCTTTAACCATAAATATTTTTATTTAAAGCAAAAACAACTTTTACCCTATCCTTCTAACAAAAATAATTTTTATACTTAAAACATCCTTATATCATATTGTCTTTTTATTTAAATAAAATATTTACCTCACTACCATTAATAAAATTAAGAAATTTTTTCTAATTCATTAATTATACATATTATTCCCATAATATACCCATATTATACTAAATAATAATAATATTAAACAAGCTTATTTAAAAATAAAACAAAATTTAAATACTTATATCTTATAACATACTATACCACATATTAAACTACATATCATTCAACACTTTATAATAAAATTTTTACCATAACACATTTTAACATCACCCAAACACATTACACACAGAAAAAATAAACTTTTTACTCACACAAATTCAAACACTATTCACACACACTATTCACATACTATTCACATGGCATTCACACAATATTCACACACACTATTCACATATAATTTAAACTTGCAAATTAAACAAATAAAAAAACTCACATAAAACTATCTCTTTTAATTGAAACATATAACATTAATAATAAAACATAAACAAAATACTCATTAAACCATAAACTTAAATGAATATTATTTATATATTTACCAAATTAAAAAATATATTCATAAAATACTTCTTAAATTAGTAAATTAAAAATACATAATTATATTAATACACTTTAGTTACTCAATTATAATCGTAAAATAGAATTTATAACACCTCAGTAATATAACCAATATGACATGAACGATTTATATAAAAAACCTTAAATACACAAAGAAAGAAGATATACAAAATTTATATATACATTCTATATATACATCAGGCATATTTATATATATAAATACATATCAATATCTATATAAAACAACTTTTATATTAATACAAAGATATAAATATTTAAATTTTTAAATTAAGTAGAAGTTTAAATAAAGTATTTAAAGTCAATCCTTCTCTCATCAAAAAACTAAAACTATGTTATATTGATACTCACGTCCTATTTGAAACTAATAAAAAAGCGCTAACCCCCTAATTTAATACTTTAAACAAACTAACATTCTATATAACAATTATAAATACCATACCGCCTATTTTTAAAGATTATGCTAAAAATAAGTTACGATCTATGAAAATAGAAAAAAAGAAAAAATAAATAAATCTTACACTCTATTGATATAAATAAAACCATTACACGCTAAATTGGAAACTAATAAAAATAATTACGATCTATATGTTCAAAAAAATTAAATTAACTTACCTAAGTTAAGAATATAAAAATCATTACAAACTATTTTTAAGAATATTAATCAACATACCTAAGTTAAGAATATTAAATTAACTTACCTAAGTTAAGAATATTAAATTAACTTACCTAAGTTAAGAATATTAAATTAACTTACCTAAGTTAAGAATATAAAAATCATTACAAACTATTTTTAAGAATATTAATCAACATACCTAAGTTAAGAATATTAAATTAACTTACCTAAGTTAAGAATATTAAATTAACTTACCTAAGTTAAGAATATTAAATTAACTTACCTAAGTTAAGAATATTAAATTCGCTTACCTAAGTTAAGAATATTAAATTAACTTACCTAAGTTAAGAATATTAAATTAACTTACCTAAGTTAAGAATATTAAATTAACTTACCTAAGTTAAGAATATTAAATTAACTTACCTAAGTTAAGAATATTAAATTAACTTACCTAAGTTAAGAATATTAAATTAACTTACCTAAGTTAAGAATATTAAATTAACTTACCTAAGTTAAGAATATTAAATTAACTTACCTAAGTTAAGAATATTAAATTAACTTACCTAAGTTAAGAATATTAAATTAACTTACCTAAGTTAAGAATATTAAATTAACTTACCTAAGTTAAGAATATCAAATTAACTTACCTAAGTTAAGAATATTAAATTAACTTACCTAAGTTAAGAATATTAAATTAACTTACCTAAGTTAAGAATATTAAATTAACTTACCTAAGTTAAGAATATTAAATTAACTTACCTAAGTTAAGAATATTAAATTAACTTACCTAAGTTAAGAATATTAAATTAACTTACCTAAGTTAAGAATATTAAATTAACTTACCTAAGTTAAGAATATTAAATTAACTTACCTAAGTTAAGAATATTAAATTAACTTACCTAAGTTAAGAATATCAAATTAACTTACCTAAGTTAAGAATATTAAATTAACTTACCTAAGTTAAGAATATTAAATTAACTTACCTAAGTTAAGAATATTAAATTCGCTTACCTAAGTTAAGAATATTAAATTAACTTACCTAAGTTAAGAATATTAAATTAACTTACCTAAGTTAAGAATATTAAATTAACTTACCTAAGTTAAGAATATTAAATTCGCTTACCTAAGTTAAGAATATAAAAATCATTACGCCCTATAAGTTAAGAATATTAAATTAACTTACCTAAGTTAAGAATATTAAATTAACTTACCTAAGTTAAGAATATTAAATTAACTTACCTAAGTTAAGAATATTAAATTAACTTACCTAAGTTAAGAATATTAAATTAACTTACCTAAGTTAAGAATATTAAATTAGCTTACCTAAGTTAAGAATATTAAATTAACTTACCTAAGTTAAGAATATTAAATTAACTTACCTAAGTTAAGAATATTAAATTAACTTACCTAAGTTAAGAATATTAAATTAACTTACCTAAGTTAAGAATATTAAATTAACTTACCTAAGTTAAGAATATTAAATTAGCTTACCTAAGTTAAGAATATTAAATTAACTTACCTAAGTTAAGAATATTAAATTAACTTACCTAAGTTAAGAATATTAAATTAACTTACCTAAGTTAAGAATATTAAATTAACTTACCTAAGTTAAGAATATTAAATTAACTTACCTAAGTTAAGAATATTAAATTCGCTTACCTAAGTTAAGAATATAAAAATCATTACGCCCTATAAGTTAAGAATATTAAATTAACTTACCTAAGTTAAGAATATTAAATTAACTTACCTAAGTTAAGAATATTAAATTAACTTACCTAAGTTAAGAATATTAAATTAACTTACCTAAGTTAAGAATATTAAATTAACTTACCTAAGTTAAGAATATTAAATTAACTTACCTAAGTTAAGAATATTAAATTAACTTACCTAAGTTAAGAATATTAAATTAACTTACCTAAGTTAAGAATATTAAATTAACTTACCTAAGTTAAGAATATTAAATTAACTTACCTAAGTTAAGAATATTAAATTAGCTTACCTAAGTTAAGAATATTAAATTAACTTACCTAAGTTAAGAATATTAAATTAACTTACCTAAGTTAAGAATATTAAATTAACTTACCTAAGTTAAGAATATTAAATTAACTTACCTAAGTTAAGAATATTAAATTAACTTACCTAAGTTAAGAATATTAAATTAACTTACCTAAGTTAAGAATATTAAATTAATCTACCTAAGTTAAGAATATTAAATTAACTTACCTAAGTTAAGAATATCAAATTAACTTACCTAAGTTAAGAATATTAAATTAACTTACCTAAGTTAAGAATATTAAATTAACTTACCTAAGTTAAGAATATTAAATTAACTTACCTAAGTTAAGAATATTAAATTAACTTACCTAAGTTAAGAATATCAAATTAACTTACCTAAGTTAAGAATATTAAATTAACTTACCTAAGTTAAGAATATTAAATTAACTTACCTAAGTTAAGAATATCAAATTAACTTACCTAAGTTAAGAATATTAAATTAACTTACCTAAGTTAAGAATATTAAATTAACTTACCTAAGTTAATAGTATTAAAATCATTACGCCCTATAAGTTAAGAATATTAAATTAACTTACCTAAGTTAAGAATATTAAATTAACTTACCTAAGTTAATAGTATTAAAATCATTACGCCCTATAAGTTAAGAATATTAAATTAACTTACCTAAGTTAAGAATATTAAATTAACTTACCTAAGTTAAGAATATTAAATTAACTTACCTAAGTTAAGAATATCAAATTAACTTACCTAAGTTAAGAATATTAAATTAACTTACCTAAGTAAAGAATATTAAATTAACTTACCTAAGTTAAGAATATCAAATTAACTTACCTAAGTTAAGAATATTAAATTAACTTACCTAAGTTAAGAATATTAAATTAACTTACCTAAGTTAAGAATATTAAATTCGCTTACCTAAGTTAAGAATATTAAATTAACTTACCTAAGTTAAGAATATTAAATTAACTTACCTAAGTTAAGAATATTAAATTAACTTACCTAAGTTAAGAATATTAAATTAACTTACCTAAGTTAAGAATATTAAATTAACTTACCTAAGTTAAGAATATCAAATTAACTTACCTAAGTTAAGAATATTAAATTAACTTACCTAAGTTAAGAATATTAAATTAGCTTACCTAAGTTAAGAATATTAAATTAACTTACCTAAGTTAAGAATATTAATATCATTACGCCCTATAAGTTAAGAATATTAAATTAACTTACCTAAGTTAAGAATATTAAATTAACTTACCTAAGTTAAGAATATTAAATTAACTTACCTAAGTTAAGAATATTAAATTAGCTTACCTAAGTTAAGAATATTAAATTAACTTACCTAAGTTAAGAATATTAAATTAGCTTACCTAAGTTAAGAATATTAAATTAACTTACCTAAGTTAAGAATATTAAATTAACTTACCTAAGTTAAGAATATTAAATTAGCTTACCTAAGTTAAGAATATTAAATTAACTTACCTAAGTTAAGAATATTAAATTAGCTTACCTAAGTTAAGAATATTAAATTAACTTACCTAAGTTAAGAATATTAAATTAACTTACCTAAGTTAAGAATATTAAATTAACTTACCTAAGTTAAGAATATTAAATTAACTTACCTAAGTTAAGAATATTAAATTAACTTACCTAAGTTAAGAATATTAAATTAACTTACCTAAGTTAAGAATATTAAATTAACTTACCTAAGTTAAGAATATTAAATTAGCTTACCTAAGTTAAGAATATTAAATTAACTTACCTAAGTTAAGAATATTAAATTAACTTACCTAAGTTAAGAATATTAAATTAACTTACCTAAGTTAATAGTATTAAAATCATTACGCCCTATAAGTTAAGAATATTAAATTAACTTACCTAAGTTAAGAATATTAAATTAACTTACCTAAGTTAAGAATATTAAATTCGCTTACCTAAGTTAAGAATATTAAATTAACTTACCTAAGTTAAGAATATTAAATTAACTTACCTAAGTTAAGAATATTAAATTAATCTACCTAAGTTAAGAATATTAAATTGACTTACCTAAGTTAAGAATATTAAATTAACTTACCTAAGTTAAGAATATTAAATTAACTTACCTAAGTTAAGAATATTAAATTAACTTACCTAAGTTAAGAATATTAAATTAACTTACCTAAGTTAAGAATATTAAATTCGCTTACCTAAGTTAAGAATATTAAATTAACTTACCTAAGTAAAGAATATTAAATTAACTTACCTAAGTAAAGAATATTAAATTCGCTTACCTAAGTTAAGAATATTAAATTAACTTACCTAAGTTAAGAATATTAAATTAACTTACCTAAGTTAAGAATATTAAATTAACTTACCTAAGTTAAGAATATTAAATTCGCTTACCTAAGTTAAGAATATTAAATTAACTT